>CM024569.1:40903911-41039618 GCA_014182515.1 Eucalyptus microcorys | reverse complement strand
GCTCGTGGGCGGTGCACGGTGCAGCTTGACGAGCGAGCGGACGAAGCAGCAGGGATGGAGGGGCTGGTGGCTTTTTGGCTAGTTCTCTAGTTTTTTTTGTTTCAGCAACAATAGAGAATAATGAAGCAAGGAAGAAGAATAAGAGGTCTTTGGGGAATGAGAGGACAAGAAGCCACAAAAGTCCACCAAAATATCCTAAACACTTGAGTAATAAGCCCTAAAGTCTTCAGCCTTGATCCATAGCCAATTCCCCTCCCAATCTTCCCTAACAAGCCACAATTGATGCCCAAATGTTGTAGCCCCCATGGCCCTACGAATTTCATGCATTCCCTCACCAAATCAACTCAAATTTCACATTAAATGGCTTCCAATTCATAGCCAAATTGTTGAGGAGGAAACCCACACCACTTTCTATAATTTCCTTCACCATTTGATCCATCTTGAATGCCAAAATTCCGCCCAAAAATGGCCATCCGAATTTCCTAGTTTTAAATCGCTCAATTTTGATTTTTCGACAAAAATCTGGGCTCACCAAAAATTCTTCAAAGGATGAGTTGACGTCCTAAAAATAAATCATGACACACTCAAACTTTCGATTCCTAAAATCGGGTTCAATTTCGTGGTTAATTTCAACCGGACGCGATTTTAGCGTGACCTAATTTACCGGGTATCTTTTAGGAATTTTTAGCGCGTTTGACTCGTAGTCGATTATTTTCGATCCACATTGTGCATCTTCGACACATTGACGACTCTCGGTTGTCGTAAAAATCTCAAGGTTTCAATTACAGGCACAGAGTACAGAATCGACAAAAAAATTGGTTTAGTGCCGTTTGACATGAATTTTACAATCAGGTAGAATCACCCATAATTTAATTACATGCCTCTATTGAATCGACCTATCTCTGGTTTATAGTTGATTTTAACGATGTTGTATTGACCATTGTAGATTAGCACGGTCGAGCAGTCGATTTTTAATCAAATTCTCAAGTCAGTCGCGTTTATATTCCTTAACGGTTTCACCTGATAGATTAGTTATCTCGTGAGTGATCAGCTCAAAGAAAAAGACTATAAGCACGTCGATGAAAAGCCCAATTTACATTATCGGGATAGGGTCGAAAATCAGGATGTCACAAAAGCACTAACCAATCAAAAACTAAGAGGAATATCTAAACACTCATTGCATTGGCCTCAAAGTCTTCCTCCCAAGAAGTCAAGCACTCCACTAATGGAAATTTAGCTTCAAAATCCCATAATTAAACCATTTTGGGTAGTCAAAAACCCCTTAAAAAGAGCACCACCCGCTTGGGTGGCACTGCTGGCGGTGAGCTTCTCCCCCTAACGCAAGGGAAGGAGTTTGATTCTCGGGCATCGCAAGGGTGACTTACCCGGGGCACGAGAGGTGGTGGTGACTCACGTGCCTCTCCAGGGTTTACTTCGCCACGCTGTCAGCATATGGGGTTTCCCTGGGTCATAAAAAAAAAATCCCTTAAAACAGCCCATCCGAATTTCCAGTTTTATTTCCGATTTGTCCAAAATTAATTTTGCGCAAAAATTCCGAAGTCAATGAAAATTCGCCGAAAGATGAGACAACGTCCAATAAATGAATCATGACACACTCGAATGTTCAATTCCCGAAACCAAATTCCATTTCGTGGTTGAAATAGACCGAACACAATTTTAGTACAACCTAACCTACTGAGTAGCTTTTAGGGATTTTAGCGCGTTTGACCCGTGTTCGATAATTTTTGCTCAACGTTTGTGCATCTCCGAATCATAGGCGACTATCGGTTGTCATAAAAATCGTAAGGTTTCAATTACGTATCCCAAGTATAAAATCAACAGAAAATTGGGTTATTGCCGTTTGACGCAAATTTCTCAGTCGTGCGGAATCACCCGCAGTTCGACTACGTGATTTCATCGAATTGACCTATATCCGATTGCTAATTGATTATAACGGTGTCGTATTGACCCTTGTCGATTATTATGGTCAAGTAGTCGATTTCTGATCGAATTCTCTAGTCTGTCGCATTTATATCCTTTAACGGCCTCACCTAATAGATTAGTTAACTCGTGAGTGATTAGTTCTAAGTAAATTAACCATAAGGGCGTCAGCAAAACAACTATTTCATACATCCGAATCAGGGGCCAAATTTCGGGATGTCACATCGAGACACAGACTTTATCCTAGTTTACCCACAAGGGGTACATCCAGCAAATGATTATGCTATAATTAGCTTCTCTCACATCTCTATATATCACTCAATTACAAGAGAAATAAAATATATATAGGCAGCACAAGAAAACTCTAGGGTTGAGAAAGCATTAGGCTATTCAATAGCTATTTATGGACCCAAGCCCAAACTACTCTTTTGACCTGATCCATCGCTCATTCATCAAGGAGTGAGATCCCATGTCTTATTGTCAAACTTCACCCTAATAGCTTGAAATGGAGTTTGTTAGAGAAATACAACACGATAAAGTTGGTAGCACGAGCTTGGGTGGCTGTTTATCATGCAAGTAATTATTTGTCATGCAACTGCCTACCTTGAGGTCTTTTGTCGACTCGTAGTGAATGACTCAGCCCACAAATAGTGTTACCTAATAAAGTCTCGGTCGAAGTTAGTTGGTGTGTAAATTTGATATTCAAATTATGTTCTCTTTTTCGTAGAACTTTCAAGCTTGCTAGGCAGCCTAGCTTCCATTCGGGCTTTTGCTTAGTGGGGATTGGTGCTTATATCTTCTCTATATCTTATGATTCATATTTCTAAAGTGATAAAGATTAAAGAGCATATCCATGGCATAAAAACTAGATCAACCATTTGTTATCCTTTATGGTATTAGAAATAGTAAGAAATGATTTTGACGACGCGTAGACCCCTAAAGTGCCATAAGTTGGCACATATGGACACTTAAGTGCCAAAATCAAAGCAAAATGGATCATTTAAGTGCCAATCCGACCAAAATGCTGATGTGGTGATTTTCCGGTGAAGCAAGTGCAAAACGGCATTATTTTGGTGTTGGCATGGTAAAAAAATAATATAAAATTTAATTAATTTATTTAAATTATTTAAAAATAAAAATTTTTAATATTAAAATTTAAAAAAAAAAGATTAAAAAATTTTAAAATTTTAAAAAAAAAAAAAAAAAAGAAAAGAAAAGGGGGGGAGGTGGTCGAGTCCTCGATCACCACTGCCGCCTCCCGGCCACCGCCGGGAAGGGCGGCGATGGAGAGGGGGAGGGTCGGCCATTCCGGTGGCGGTCGGGAGGCAACGGCGGCTAAGGGTTCAGCCCTCAAAGAACCTACCCCTTTTTTTTTAAAATTTTTTTTTTTTTAATATTTGTATTTGTATTTTTAAATATTTTAAATAAATTTAGTTTTAAATTAAATTAAATTAAATTTTATATTAATTTATGATCACGTTAGCATCAAAATGATGTTGTTTTTGCATTATTTGGCCACGACAGTGTGCAAAATGGCGTCATTTTGCACTTACTTCGCCGGAAATTGCGCACGTCAGCATTTTGGCTGGAGTGGCACTTAAGTGATCCATTTCTCTTCAAATGTGGCACTTAAGTGTCACTTTCGTAAATTTTTACACTTAAGTGTCCCTTTGTGCCAACTGATGGCACTTGAAGTGATCTTTTGCCTGATTTTGACCATTTGAAATAGTTTGATTTAAATACTTGTGATTGGTAGGAGAACTAGTATATGAAACGAATTGTGAAAGGTTATACGAATTGATTTATGAACTTGGTTTGTGAAACCTAATAGGGTTTGAGAATCTTAGACTATTGACATGCGTTGGTCAAGAACTAAGTTCTACATGGTGATGCGAGTTTTGTAGGAGCCACCTTTAAAACCTTGTATTACGTTACGAGGTTGCCAAGGACTAAGTGCTATACCATGATACAAGTCTTGTGGGAACCATCTCTAAAATCTTGTATTATCGATACAAATTGGTCAAGGACTAAGTGCCACTTGGTAATGTGTGCCCCGTGAGAGCCACCTTTAAAATCTTGTACCATTGATATAAACTTCTCAAAGACTAAGTGCTGTGGCCCCAAGTCATCAATGCTTCTGAATATAACATGAAGTTTTAAGAGATTTGTTGAAAATGAGTAGATATCTTTGCTGCGAGCTTCACATCCAAACCGTTTTCGATGCTGAAAGTTTATGAGATAATTGTCCGTATCTACTTGCGAAGCATGGGAAGTCCTATGGTTAAGTCTCTATTCTGCACTGAACGTCCTCCCCACATGAAGTACGGTAGGGGACTTCAATTGGTTATAGTAAGTCTTAGTCTCCCACTTTAAAAAAAAAAAAAAAAAAATTCCAATTTTTGATATTCTTCTTTTAATCAACTACTTTATCTAGAGATACTTTAGAGAGTATTCTTTGCATATCGCACGATTTCTTAGTGAAAGGTTTTTCAGATTGGGCTTTTTATTGATAGTAGTCATCATTTCGAAAATCGTCAGAAATTCAGCGGGCGGTGAAATACAAGAATAGTAAGAGTTCCCACCAAATTGGAAGCAAATGTCGAACTGTGAAAGTACAGCATGTTTTCTACAAGAACGACGATACATCCAGGGAATAGGAACAAAGTCAGCAACTTGGCACCACGAAGCATTGATCTTCATGACATGCTGAGTGTGGATTGGGACTTACTGTGCCGCAGTATCACAAAATCAGAGCATGAAAATTTGACACCAATGGAATATGGATGGATCGTTCTTGATGGATGTCTGATCAATACGAGAGTTCAGGTCCCGCAATGGAAAGCATGCAATAACCATTTGTGCTCGATAATTTGACAAGCAACACTTCAATGATCATTTTGAGGCTGATCCGAGTGCCCAAAGTTGTTGCAATTGTTTTCACTGAGCTTATATGCATCTGATCGAAATCTGTGTTTTGTTTCTATTATGACTTTGCTTGGCATTTGGCTCTGGTCCATATGAGAAACATTCGTCAAAACAGGGATCAAGAAACAGGAGATTCTTAGTAAATAATACTTTACTGATCAATTACTCATACAAGAGGTAAAAATACCCATTGACCACTGACATAAAGCAGTATTTTTATTCTTGGAAGTCTTTCATGGAAACTAGAAATGCTTGCGTAAGTTAAATGGCTCAGATGCGCTGTTGGTGTTTTTCTGGTCATCCATTCCATTTAGTTGTTGTCGTACCAAAACTGTGCCTGGAGGTAGTCAACAGTTTTCTTGTCCACTTGGAAGGCCTTGGTGAGAACATCAGCAGAAATGGGTGGCTTTGCTCCAAAGACGGAGTTAGCAATGGTAATGACTCCTGGATTTTGGCTGCTCAAACCGGCAAAAGGCCAGCGCAGGGGTCTTTCCAATATTCAACTGGAAGTGAATGAGTCCAATTGGGAAAACAAACACATCACCTTTGTACAAGACTTTGGTGAAGAGAGTGTTGTTCAATTGGTTGGATGTGACGAAGCCGACAAGGAGTGTGCCCTCGATGACGACCAAGACCTCGGCCCACGAGGGTGAGTGTGGGGAGGGTTTAAACCTTCGGGAGCGAAGTCAATGCGAGCCATGGATATGCCCAAAGTATTGAGTCCTGCAAACTCGTTGACGGTTGCAGGTGTGACTTTCGATCCAAGTGGGTTTGCAGTATTCCCTGTGCTTTCCGAACCCCATAAAGGTGAAGTCATCCGCATTGGCTTGCTTAGGGTCCTTGCAAAACTCCCGTTCACAAACACTGCATAAGAAAACAGAACTCATCTTAATATGCATCACTCAATATGCGATGACTATTGTACTAGTTATAGTCGATGACAATGTCGTCATGCTACCAAAACAAAACCTTTTTGCATGTTCTGTTTATAGAATCATTGACAAGAAGAAAACAGTATGTCAATAACACTAGAATAGAGGTTTAACCTGCAGACTTTGGGTCGTTGATGGCCACGCATATGTCTGAAGAGGACTTGGGTCATAAGCAAAGGCAGTTGCAGGTTGCCAAAGCCAAAATGAGAAGGCTAACTGGAAAGGACTTCATTGTGGGCGGGAGTTGGGGCTGATCTCAGGTTCTATTTCCTAGCTCGAGTATTATTGCTTGAGGGAGGAATGAGGTGCCTTGCATGACATGGTCTCTATTTATACATGACAGTGCTTGACCTGGTAAACAATTTATGCAACAAGTTTCCCTGCAGAAGACCAAGTTTTCAATGTTTCTATCTTTATTTCCCCTTTCTTAATTCCAAACAATGAACCGTTCCATAACCACTATGACCGGGTGGCAGTCAATTTGATCATCTCATCTCCAGCTTAAACAATGCATATTATCAGCTATTGAAGTGCTCATTCATAACTTTTACAACCTTGCATTATTCCTCCTTCACTTATTCAGCTCTTCAGCATCAATTTGGAGCAGCATGATTAAACAAGCACTGTTTTCTTAACACGGTTTCATGCGTCCAAAGTGGATTGAATTGACCCTTTCTAGAGTAGGAAAAACTCTTTTCACACTCATCTTCACCATGGAAATTTTTGGGCTGCAGATATTTCCTATCAGTAATAATTAGGGGACTTCATCTGATTTAACATCCCAAACACTGAACTTAGTAGCAATCCACATAGCAGTGATTCACTCTCCTGTTGCACAAAACTTGATTCATTAAGTACCTTTGGGAACACAAGTTCATGGGAGGTCAGAAATAAGATGCTGTTGTCCAAAGCTGCGACTGCTGTACAACCTTATGAGCAGAAAAGTTTTACGAAAGTTAGAACTTGTAAGCGATTTCTTATTCCAAATTCCAATGGCTTCTAGAACTTACATGACATCGCTTACTTGAGGATCAAGGGTGTGATTGTTTCCATGTTGAGCTGGTGGATATTAATTAAGTCACCTAATTCTGTTGGAAAACGAAGCTTCGGAAGGTTATAATTCAAAAGAGGCTTTTGCTATCAACACCAAAGAATTTTAGCTAATTCCTTGAAATTACCAAATGTCCCTCTATTGTTTCTAACCTCGACGCTCCTCTACTGATTTTCTCAGAGAAGTGGGAGAGTTGTTAAAGATGGGTAGATGATGAAGGCAACTTTCCAATCGTAATTGTCACGATAGATTTTGTACTAACCATTTTAAGAGACGAAAGTTGAAAAGACAGTCCCGCTGCCTTATGTCTTTGAGTAATGAGATTGCTAGAAGCACAAATTTATTTAATTAATTTTACGCTATATGATATTCCAATGCGCAGCTGCTCCCCAATGCGTTATGTCTTTGAGTAATGAGATTGCTAGAAACGGTCCGCACTCAACTACTCCTGCACTCTCTATTCTCCGCCTGCTCCAATAAAATATACGTGGCAGCATCACACATTTTGATCTTTTTGTGATTATGACCATTACTTTTCTGGTTTGCATATTTTATTGTCACGGTCAATCAGAAGAAGATTGAGGTGGCCATCGAGATTGTTTGAGGAGAAATGTTCCGCATCTGCAGCATGAAGACTTTCAAGTTGCTGATATATCCCCGTTAGTAATGATTAATAACGTACGAATTGCACCGAAGTACATGGGATGTACTTAGAAACCAAGCATTCTTTTTTTCTGCAAAAATTCATGAATATGGACTTTCTTCTTTTTTGGGGTTTCGAGGCGAACGATGATAAATAGAAGCACAATAGTTTGGCTTCTGAAGGAGGCCCACATATGCAAGACCCAGTTAAAAAATTAAAGTGGGAGAGATTGCTGAGATGGTTAGATTATGGTGACTTACAGCCCATATCTTACGTTGGAGACTACACTGCATAATAAAATTGTCAATGGATTAGATTGCACAAACAAGGACATTTAAAGGATTAACTATAATTAATGTCCCACATAAAGTACTAACAAGCTAATTTTTTAAGGGTTACAATTAAGAGTATTATCAATTTTGGTTTTTCGTCGGATGGACATCATGGTGAAGAGCAATTGATTTATTTGGTTGATACTAAATTTGTTGGCTTAACTTTTTGTTAAAGGTGAGTCCTGTTAAATAAATTAGTATAAAGACTTCAGGCTCTCTCCAGGTAATCTACTTGACGAGGCATGGCGACGAGTGCTCTATATATAAATGCAGATTGTTGACCAAGTACAGCGCTTTCTGCGTGATAGGCAACATTGAAAATCTTCGGATATTATGCAAGTTTGGTTTTAGACGCGATGGACGGGTCATTCCACAACAACTACAAGCACGTGTTGATTACTTTGATTTTATATTCCTAAGAAAAAGAAATGAACAGTAACTTTCATGAAGTGACGCGATGACCCGGGACTAAATCAATGGAGGCCAAGTCTCTACAAGGAATGTTCGCGTGAAGGGTCTTTATCACGACCATTGATGTACTAACGAGCGTGATTTGACGTGATCTAGTGGCCTAAAACTGAGCCAAATAATTGAGTCCACCCTTGTTTGTCTTATATAATTTGATATCTGACGCCTTTTCAAGCTCAACTTGTTTGTGTAAAGACTGATACAATAGTGTCTCTGCAAATGTTGTTGAAAGGGTCCATCTCCGTGTCTCCCGAACATTTGCTTTTACATTTGCGGAAGAAATAGTTTAGGATTGCTGATGCTGATGTTCTCCCTCGTTAAATTAGAAAATTTGATCCACTCTGTTATTTGGAGGAAACTAAAAAGAATATTTAGAGCATATGCTTGCTTGCAATGCACTTTTATATGTTGGACCAAAAACATATCTCATCTTGACTAAAGCATTTCTTAAGGTTGTTTCACATAGCTAGGCTTTGTTAATAAGGTTATCTCCTATTCTGTTGAATGGATTTCTAGATGGTCTCGTAGTTTCTGGAATGGACTTGTTGCGACCAGCGAACTTGAGGATTAACATGATTTTTACTTTGGTTTTTATGTTTTTGTTGAAAGTTCAAAAGTCCTTGGAGCAAGGATTATCTAGCAAGCATGCATTGATTAATGTACAAGTGAGAGAACTATGCTGGGAATGGATCAAGGAATCAGGCAGAACACTAACCCTAGTCAAATTGAATAGAGATATGGCATTTCGATTAGAAAAACACAATTCGATATCCAGTTCATCCTGCTTGACACCTTTATGCTTTGGTTTAATTAAGAAAAGCACTTACTAGTTTTTCACTTGAAAAAGCTTTGAATACGCCATAGGTCTATTCACGTTTGGTTCCTAAAAAGTACTTTGAAAATCAATGGTTTCAATTTGTGGATTGTACTTCACCTTCCTCAAATGATGTAGGTCACAACAACCAGACCTTGGGAGTTTGCAAATTTTTGTAATTTTTGTTTGACTTTTCCGGCATACGACACGTCAGCCAGTCCTCTTGATGAAGTAAATTGGATCACATGAAGAGTTTTTAAAAGGGAAATACGCAGGAACTTCATCGCTTTGCCAGGCGTATGCATTGCATTACGATTCAATCATGTACTTCCATTTTTTAGCTGCTTTTATCCATTGCAAGGATGTAAAAACCGCAACACCAATCAGAAGCCTACCAAAACGAATATGTACTACGGACGATGATTGAAAGAAAAAAAACCTATAATCGGGAAAAAAAAAAAGGTTATTTTTTTACTTCTGCTAATGAGGACTCGCCTATAGGAAATTGCAAGAGGAGCAGAGAGGTTTAAACGCAATTTACACTTCTTAATATAACATGGAGAAATGGGAGAGTTGTTGAAGATGTGTAGATGATGGCGACTACTTAATTTGCATATATGTAGTGAGCTTCACATCCAATCTGTTTTCGGTAGTGAATGTTTATTAGATAATTGTCCTTCTCTACTTGCGAAGAACGGAAAGTTCTATGACTTAATGTGCTCGCTATTCTTTTCCGAACACCTGATCCATATAAAATATCGTAGGCGACTTCAATTTGGTTATAGTGAGTCTTTGTCTCCCACTTCTTTTTGTCATGCCCCGAACCCCGTGCATGCAACAACCCCTTCCTTGGTCGATAGAAAGCGATATCCCAGGACTCATCGCCAACCCTTCATTTTTTAATCTTTCATTATGCACAAGCGGAGAACAAACCATCTCCCCATCAACAAACAATCAAGCAAGAAAATAGGGATAGTGTGATAAACAGTGGAAACACAACATCTACTCATATATACACATTTTTACATTTTTCATATTGGATTAACCTACGGAGAATCGTTTCCGATTTACAAGCTTGACAGAGGGCCGATTCATCCTTTAAGCCAGACCAAAAAGAAGCTAGGCTAGGCAAACCCAACTATACACCAAAAAGAACCCTCAGGTCGGCATTGCAGTCACTCGGATTTGGTGGACTCAAACTCCATCAATTCAGAGTTGGAGCCGTATGGGTCAGTTGCTAGTGAAGCGGGGCCAGGATTCTCCACTGCACCGTCAGGAGGGTCCAACTCCATGGGATCCTAGTCGGCGTCCTTAGGGCCCCTACCCGGCAGCCCGTCATGACCTTGCAAAGGACCGATCAGCATATCTCCATTCCGAATGAACCATGCCAAGAACCTATGGGGTATCCATTGCCCTAGTCCCTCATCCACCCAGATGGTGGTGAGATACTTCTCGTACAGATATGCCCGACCCGAAAAGCGGTGGCGTGTCACGACAGTATCCCAGTCCTTGGGGATACCAAACCTCATTGGTAGAAGTACCATTCTAAGGAGTTGAAAGTGGTTATACAATAACCAGTGAGATATAAATCTCAGCGAGTCCTCCCTAAGCCCCTGATTAGAACTCTAACTCAACTCAAGATATCTCTCCAGAACCACCACACAAACAAGTCATGACTAACAACCAACAACCAACAAATCACAACAACCAGGGTCAACCACCAACCACATAGTCGATTCGCATGCAACCTTACCCGGTATGCCATACCCTGCATGTTGAATCTCAGTACAATACACGCAATGCACATAGCCATTAGATGATGCAGTTCATCAATCATATACGAGTCACGTCACAAGCGATCTCACCTGGCTATTGCTATACCATACACGTTATCGATTCATGCGTGTGTGCCATAAATAATGTGATCAACATGTATAACCGAAACTAATGATGCCATGATTCTCATACACTTTGCACTTTAGTGCGTCACCTATCACGCATCGATCGATCACACGGGTCCCGATTATAAGATAAAATCGTTATGACACGACTCATACCGCGCCACACAATTTTACCCCATAATAAGGCCCAACCGACACAACCCTCACGACTACTCTAGTTACTAATGACCTACCAGCCATAGCAAACTTTCCGATTAGTGCTCATCCACCTTAACATTCATGCGTGCTCTAGTTATTAATGACCTCTCAGCCATGGCTAACTTTCTATTCAACGATCATTCGACTCCCGCCGGACTACCGATAAAAAGATCGAGCTTCGTCTAACCCTGTTGAGCACAGCTACGTCTAGAACTCCCGTTTAAACGGTTTCCCAAAAAGGGATATCGGTCCAGAATCTACTACGACCGGCTTTCGACTCCCGCCGGGTATCACCCCCAAACTCTCGTTGAGTGACAGTCCAACATTTGATCACGCAAACATACCTCCTCAAATCTTTCTCTCATAAAGACGGTCTATCTCTAATGTCCCTCAGACTAGGCATATTTCCCTTTTTATGAAAATCACTCAATTCATGCGGATGCCCATGCATGTATACACTCAAATCACCTCATAAGATCAAAACACATGAAATTAGACACTTTTCATTCTCAGGTGAACAGTGCTCGTGAAGAGTACTCCATGAACAGTAACTCGTGAACAGTGCGGGTGAACAGTATCGTGAACAGTAAAATTCCAGAATTTAATAACTAATCAATTAAATCCAAAAATCATTAAAACAATAATTAAATTAAACAACCAATCAATTAAAGCTAAACATGTTTAATTAACCACATAAACCACATTAAGCAAGTAAAGGAATATTAAACTAATCTAATCTTAACCATCAATCTAACCACCTATCTTAAGACTAATATAACTTAATTAAACCTCCTAAGCTAGAATTAACACTAATTAAAACCAATCCTAAGCAAGTTTAGGCACTAATCAAGAGATTAGGAGCTAAACTCACCCGTTAAATGAGCCGAAGACACGGACGCAGCGGCAACGACGAAGGCGACGCATCGAGACCTCAACCACGATGATCCAAGGCGGTCCCAAGCTCAGAACAGCAACAACAGCTCGAACTCCCACTGAAACTCCCAAAAACTAGACTGCAAAGGTGGGAAAGAAGTTAGGCAGCTAATTGGAGCTCCGGGGAGGGGTTGGTTGGCAACCGATAGCACCAAGGGGTCAAGGGGGAGTGGTTGGTAGCTGGGCTGGGTGAAAGCTTGGTTGAAATGGGAGAAAATGGGCTGAAATCGCGAAACATGTGGACCAAGCAAACTCCAAGCGGTCTAGCAAGTGGCGGCTTCTCGTCGGCGGGCGGGTCAATCGGTGTCCGTTCGGCGAGCAGCCGAGCCAATCCGTACGAATTGGCTCTCCTGGACACGGTGGTGGGTGGCACGAAGGCTGATTCTCACTGGAAGACAACTTTTAACTCAGGTTTTTGGAGAAAGGTCAGCTGGAGTAGAACAGGGCCAGACGGTGAGACTTACGCTGGCTTCTGGCCGACCGGCGGGTCATCTGGCAGCTTCAACTGGCGAACGGCCAAGTCAAGGTGGACGGTCTGGATATCCTGAGCACGGTGGTGGGTGGCACGAGGGCTGATTCGTCCGGAAAGGCAACAATCAATTCAACTTTTCACAAGAAGGTTTGCAGGAGCAAAATGAAGAAGAAAGGAAAAATGACGAGAAAGAGAGGTCGGTCGAGAGAGGGCCGAAAGAGGGAGAGAGAGGGTGATTGGAGGGCTAGCTACACCCTTCTAGAAGGCCATTAAGTATGCCTCAAATCCCCATGCAAAGATGACCTCATCTTTCTCTCTTTTCTCTTGCCCTTATCCAAATGCTTTTAGGGGCAATTTGGTTATTTCCACCTTGCACAATTTCCCCATCTACCCTTGGGCTAAAATTGATGTATGGGCCTAAGAAATGGGCTGGGCAATGAATAGAAATGGGTTTGGGAATTGATTGGGCTCAAATGGGCTTAAGGTATGCTAATAGGCTTGAAAGAGGAAATAGTTGATTGGGCCCAATGGGCTCGCTTGCTTGCCTTGGGCCTACCATGGTGGTTGTCCCACCTTGGGCCTAAGGCTCACATTGGCTTTGCTCGGCCCACTTCCTCATAGGCTTGATTTCTTGATCCGTAAGCCCTTTTTCCTCACACTCGCTTGCCTTGCACTGCTGACTATCGAAGTAGCATCACCTAAAGTTCGTCCCGGACATTCCCGATAATTCGAAGTCTAATCTTGGGTTCTCATACTATATCAATTTCGCCCTAATGTCATTTTGGGTACAACTCAGACTGATAGACGGCTTTGAGGGTTCACGCGTAACCGACTCATGCCAAACCACGTTCAAGACATCTCGACACATGGACGTCCTTGACTACATGAAATTGTGGATGATAGATTCTTATTTCAAAGTATACGATTACTGAAGATTGACCTAGGGTCGTTCACGGGCTCGATAACTATAAACAAAATCACTCACCATTCCATTATGTTCTGTCCGCGAATCGACTTCTAGTCGTTCTTGAAATCGGCCTACCTATCTACAGGATCATCCTCTCGCAAGTCTCACGGTCAAGTCGTTTTCCCAGGTCAAGTTCTTTAGTCGTACGAAGTTATGTTCTCATTAGACTTTCCTCTCAAGATCAGTATCTCAGGAGTGATCAATTTCGAGTGAGATCAACCAACAATGCATTAACGAAACTCACATTCATTTATCCCACAGAGGGCTCGAATTTCAGGATGTCACACTTTTTGTCTTTTAAATTTTCATATTCTGCTTTTAATCAACTACTCTATCTTGAGTTATTTTAGGGAGTATTCTTTGACTATGTGGCACAGTTTCTTAGTGAATGGTTTTCCAAATCGGGCTTTTGGTCGAAACTAGTCATGTTTTCAAAAATGGCCTGAAATTCAGCATGGAGTGGAACACATGAATCGTAAGAGCTCCTACGTAATTGCAATAGGACAGTTTTCACAGATATGCAGATGTTGAACTGCGATAATACTGCATGTTTTCTACAAAATGACGATACATCGTGGTTAGTAGGAAACAAGTAGACAACTAGGCAGCACAAAGCAATGATCCTGATGACAAGCGGTGCGTGGACTGGGACTTCATTTCCTATGCTTCAACCAAATTAGAGCATGAAAAAGGTGACATCGATGGAATTTTTATGGATCCTCGCCCCGTAATTAAATGTGAGGAATGACTTTGCTTGGGATTTGGCTCCTTTCGAATGAGAAATTATCCTCAAAACAGTGAGGGAGGGAGGGAGGGAGGAAAGGGGGGTGGGTTGAAAGAGATTCTTAGTAAATGATCTTTATTGCTCAATGCTTCATACAACAAGGTATATAATAACCCTATAAACATTGAGAAAAATTATTCATTTATTCTTAGCAATCTTGGAAAGTAGCAATGATCTCATAAGTACTATGGCTCAAATGTTCTATCGGCAATTCTTGAGTCATCTGTTCCATTTAGTTGCTGTCGTACGAAAACTGTGCTTGAAGGTAGTTGACAGTTTTCTTGTCCACTTGGAAAGCCTTGGTGAGAACATCAATAGAAATGGGTGGCTTCGCTCCGAAGACAAAGTTAGCAATGGTGATCACTCCTGGGTTTTGGCTGCTCAAAGTAGCAAAGGCCAGTGCAGGGGTCTTCCCAGTATTCAACTGGAAGTGAATGAGCCCAATGGGGAAAACAAACACGTCACCTTTGTACAAGACTTTGGTGAAGAGAGTGTTATTCAATTGGTTGGATGTGACGAAGCCGACCAGGAGTGTGCCCTCGACTACAACCAGAACCTCAGTGCCACGGGGGTGAATGTGGGGAGGGTTTAGACCGCCAGGAGCAAAGTCAATGCGAGCCATGGATATGCCCAAAGTATTGAGTCCTAGAAACTCCATGACAATAGCAGGTGTGACTTTTGATCCAAGTGGGTTTGCAGTATTCCCAGGCTTTCTGAACTTCGTAAAGACAAAATCATTTGCGGTGGCTAGCTTAGGGTCCTTGCAAAACTCCCCGTTCACGAACACTGCATAAGAAGACAGAACTCATCTTAATATGCATCACTCAATGCAATGACTATTAGACAAGTTATGATAGATAACCATGTTGTCATGCTACCAAAACAAATCCTTTTAGCATGTTATGTCTATAGCATCATGGATCACAAGAAAACAGTATGTCAATAACACTAAAATAGAGGTTCAACCTGCAGACTTTGGGTCGTTGATGGCCACGCATATGTCCTGAAGAGGGCTCGGGTCATAAGCAAAGGCAGTTGCAGTCGCCAAAGCCAAAATGAGAAGGCTAATTGGAAGGAACTTCATTGTGGGCGCGAGTTAGGGCTTTGATCTCAGATTCTATTTCCTAGCTCAGTGTATTATTGCTCAAGGGAGAAGTGAGGTGCCTCGCATGCTAACATGGTCTCTATTAATCGATGACAGTGCTTGACCTGGTAAACAATTTATGCAAGAAGTTTCGCCGCAGACTACCATGTCTTCAATGTTCGTGTCTTTATTTCCCTTCTTAATTCAAAAGAATGGACTGTTCCATAACCACTATGATCGTGTGGCAGTCAATTTTATTTACTCATATCCACTTAAACAATGCATATTATCAGCTATGGAAGTGCTCATTCGTAACTCTTACAACCTTGCATTATTCCGCCTTCACCGCTTCAGCTCTTCAGGCATCAATTCAGAGCAGCATGATCAAACAAGGACTGTTCTCTGACATACAGTTTCATGCATCTGAAGTGGATTGAATTGACCCTCTCTGGAGTAGGAAAAGCTCTTTTCACACATATCTTCACCATGAAAATTTTGAGGCCGCCGATATTCCCTATTAGTAATAATTAGAGGATTTCATCTGATTTAACATGCCATACACTAAACTTAGTTACAATACACATAGCAGTGATTCACTCTTCTGTCTTACAAAACTTGATACATTATGTACCTTTGGATACACAATGCAAGCTCATCACTGATGTTATGAACATTTAGTACAATTAGTGCCTTGTCCATTAACTGATGGTTATGTGCAACTTTGCCTATGGTTCATGGGAGGTCAGAAGTAAGATGCTGTTGTCCAAAGTTGCTTCTGCTCTGTAACCTAATGAGCAGAAAGGTTTTAAAGGTTAGAACTTGTAAGCAATGTCTTATTCCAATGGCTTGTAGAACTCATGGGACATTGCCAACTTGAGGATCAAGGGTGTGATCGTTTCCATGTTGAGCTGGTGGATATTAAATAAGTCACCTAATTCTGTTGAAAAATGAAGCTTAGGAAGGTTATACTTCAAAAGAGGCTTTGCTATCAACCACAAAGAATTTTAGCTAATTCCCTTGAAATTACCAAATGTCCCTTTATTGTTTCTAATCTCAAAGCTCCTCCGCAGATTTTCTCAGAGAAGTGGGAGACTTGTTAACGGTGGCTAGATGAAGGCAAGTTTCTAATCGTAATTGTCATGATAGATTTCACGCTAACCATTTTAAGAGATAGAAAATTCAAAAGACAGTATGACTACCTTACATATTTGAGTATTGAAATTGGAAATATGGACATTATAAATGTGATAATTTTTTATGATGCTTACTTGAATACCTCGACTTTTTTTCTAATCATTTGGGCACATAATTTCTATAACGTTTCCTTAATTGCCATAGCTTTCAATTGAGTGTCATAACTTTTAAAAATGCTTATCTAACGTGGCATGACACTTGTGATGCATATTTATGAAAGTTATAGCATTATGGTGCATTTGGTAACGATTCTGTTCCCAGGAAGAAATTCTGATCAGAAATGATTATTTTTTATTCTGTTCCCGGGAACTGATTCTGAGTAAAAGAATGCGTTTGGTGACTGTATAAAATTTCTGATTCTGGAATAGAATTGCTTTTGGTACTATATTCATTGATTCCGTTCCAAATCAATTTATTTTATTTTTTAAATAATTTTTATAATTTTTTCCTTTTTTTCTTTTCTTTTTTTCCTTTTTCCTTTTTTCTTTTCTTTTTTTTTTCTTTTTTTCTTTTTATTTTATTTTATTTTCCTTTTTCCTTTTTTCCTTTTTTTCCTATTCTTTTTTCTTTTTTATTTTCTTTTTTTATTTTTTTATTTCTTTCTTTTTCTTTTTCCTTTTTTTTTTTTTTTTTTATTTTTTCTCCTATTCTAATTCTTCTTTAGGCCAGTCGCCGACCCTCGGCAAGGCCGGCCCTCATTGGCTTGGCCTCGCCGGACCTTCCCTTAGCCTGACAAGCCTCTAGCGAGCTTGCCGGACCGGTCACCGAAAACCGATGGCGTCGGAGGACAGCGGGCGGCGGCAAACGGCGGTGGCGGCGGGTGGCGGCGGACGGCAACGGGCGGTGGTCGCGGGATGGCGGTTGATGAAGAAGAAGAAAAGAGAAGAAAAAGAGTTTTGATTCTCAATTTTGTTCCCGGAACAAGAATCAACTTTTTTTTTATTCTTGATTCTCGTCCCAAACTGATTTTGGGAACAAATTCGTTCCCGGAAACAAAAATTTTACTAAACGCGATTCTCGTCCTAAACTGATTCTGGGAAAAAAAAATCAGAATCTGATACTATTGGGATGATTACCAAACAGACCCTTAAAGTGATCGATTGGAAGTTATAGTGTTCAAGTGAGTACTGTATATAAGTTATAGCATTTAAATGAGCAAAAAAAAAGTTATGATACTTAAGTGAACACTATCTAAAAGTTACAGCACTTGTGTTCTTTTCCTAATAAAATTGCTAGAGCGCAATTTTTGTTTATTAATTTGATGCTATGTAATAATTCAAAGTGGGGATCCGCTCCCAAAAATAAGATTAGAAGACTTCAATTCAGCCATAGTGAGTCTTTGTTCCCCGGTTTCTTACCTTCGGCACATCGAATTTTCAATAACTAGTAATCTTGAGTTTTCTTCTTGTGGGGCAGAAGAACAGCCCAAGTGCCATAACTTGGCATGGAAAGACACTTAAGTGCCAGTTTCGGAGTAAAGTGGAATACTTAAGTGCTACTCCGGCCAAAATCCAGCCAAATGGCTGACGTGGAAATTTTCCGGCGGAGTTGGGTGCAAAACGGCATCGTTTTGCACTCGACATGACATGAGCAAAAAATACAAAAACGACGTCAATTTGTGTCGATGTGTAAATAATTAATATAAAAATTAATTAAATTAAATTTAAACTTAATTTTATTTAAAATATTCTAAAAATAAAAACTTAAAATTTAAAAACTTAAAATTTAAAATATTCTAAAAATAAAAAACTTAAAAAATTTAAAAAATTTAAAAAACTTAAAATTTAAAAAAAATTTAAAAAAATTTAACTTTAAAAAAATTAAATTAAAAAATTTAAATTAAAAAAAATTAAATTAAAAAAATTAAATTAAAAAACTTAAAATTAAAAAAAAAACTTACATGTTTTTTAAATTTTAAGTTTTTTAAATTTTAATTTTTTTAATTTTAAGTTTTTTAAAGTTTTTTAATTTAAATTTTTTTAAATTTTATGTTTTTTAAATTTAATTTTTTTAAATTTAAAGTTTTTTTAAATTTAAAGTTTTTTTAATTTAATTTTTTTTTTTTTTAATTTAAAGTTTTTTTAATTTTAAGGTTTTTAAATTTTAAGTTTTTTATTTTTTAGAATATTTTAAATAAAATTAAATTTAAATTTAATTTAATAATTCAGTGGGCATCTACTCCCCAAAAATAAGATTAGACGACTTCAATTCAGCCATAGTGAGTCTTTGTTCCTCGGTTTCTTACCTTCGGCACATCGAATTTTCAATAACTAGTAATCTCGAGTTTTCTTCTCGGGGAGCATTATCCACATACGGAAGTTTAAATACCCATTAGTTTTTTAGATCCTACTTTTGGCTGCAATCGGCCTTTTACCCCTCTGATATTAAGATGCTTGCTCTGCTTATCCTTGTCAATATTATCACAACGCAAATGCACAGCAAGTGATTTTATGGTGTGAACGTCCTGCATGATACACTGAAAAATCGGAAGCAAATCACCAACTAGGCAAGTCCTTTCATGGTGAAGGCGTATTAGGAACGCCTATTCCTGCATTTTCTCGTAAATGAATTATTCAACTTTTAAGGATCTGATACTTTTTCTGAGGAAATGGTCCGCACAAGCCCGCTGCCGAGTCCACCCTGGACGGCTGCAACAGTGAAGTACAGAGATAAAAAGGAAAGACGCTGACGTTATCTGTGAATATCATTCCCACCTTAGATTCATGCATTTCTTAGCTGGAGCAGAGGAAATTTAACCTGATCGGGGTTTCGTCGAAGCAGCAACAGAACGACCCATCACCGGATTTAGATATCTACTTACGGCCCCAGCGAAGCAGACTAGTCAATTGGAGAAATAAGGGAAAGAGCTGTTGAAAGCGCTCACCCATTGTTGACACCTAAATTTTATAATTTTATTTAAGACTTAATCGTGTACAAGATTAGGAATTAGCCACTAAAAAAAAAACAATAACAAAACAAAAGAAAATACAAAAAATTTAATTTAAAAAAAAAAAAACGAAAACGAGAGAGGCCATTCTCTCTTTCTTTTTCCCCATGCGCAAGCCCTTGCGCGGCCCATCTTCTTTTCTCCCTCGCGTGGCCCACGCGCGGCTCATCTTCCTCTTCTTTCTCCTCGGCTTGGCTCGTGTCCAGCTTTCTTCCCCCCTCCTGCTGGTCTTCGCTGAAAAAGACCTGCAAGAACAGAAAAAATAGAGCAGTAGAAGCTGCAGCAGCACAGCAAGAGCTGAAGATGGAAAGGAAAGGGAGCTGGCTTCGTGGACTAGAAAAAGGCATTTCGGACGGACGCGAAGGGAGAGGAACCAACAACGGTTTTAAAAGAAAAAATGAGTAGAACAGAAAAGAGGGGAGGCAACAGAGAAAAGAGCAACACAGAAAACACCAGCACAAAAGCGAGGGAGAGAAGTCCAGCAGAGAGGCCGAGGAGAGAGGAGCCGTCCCCAAAACCATCCGAGCCGTCGCCCTCCTCCCCGACGCCGTCCTCAACGAATGAGTCTCGATGCCGTCTCTGAGCGACCCAGCCACGACGCCGCTCCTATTGTCCTTCATCCCGTCCGTCTGCGCCGCCCGCGTCCGATGTCAGCCAGCGCCGCACCTCTCCTCGCCGCCTCAACCCGACGCTGTCCGAGCCGAGCCACCACCCTCTTGCCCGTCGCAGTCCGAGCTCACCATCTCTCCCGAGCACCAAATCCCGATTCCTCGAGACGCCACCTCTACTCCCGATTGCTGATCCTCGCCGATCCGCTGCCCTCCTACCCAACGCTGTCCAAGCAATCGCCGCCTTCTTGTAGCAGCACAGCAGGACGACGACTTGCAAGAACAAAAGGAAAAGAGGCGAGCGAGCTTGAGAGAGAGAGGAGAGACAGAGAGCACCGGAGAGATTCGGAGGAGGTGAAGAGGCCATAAGAACAACTGAAGGAGAGAGTTTTAGAGCGAGCAGCCCTCCGGCAGTCCGGCCACGCTTGACTCCCAGCCGCACTTTCAAGCCCGCGGCTCCCGTTCCCCACGCCAACTCTCCGGTGGGTCATGTTTCTTTCCTTTTTTTCGATTTTTCGTGGAATGAGCCATTTTTTTTTCCGAGGGTCCCGGCTTGGAGGTGTGCAAGGAGATCGGACGTGGTCCGATCTATCAAGCTCGCCCTTCATTCGCCGTCCCCGAGCCAAGTAGGGACGCCCAGCTGAACCCCTTTTTATGCCTGGGTGTTGCCCTGTTCTCTCATACTTTTGCGCGAGCTACTGAGTCAGGGCTTGCATTTTGGGTTCGCTTATGCCACCCTTCGTTAGTGTTGAGCATTCCCTGCTAATTCATGTTGAGCTTTGACCCAGTTTCGAGTCTTGTTCTTGTCCGGGTCTCTGATCATTTGACGCCCACCACTTGTTTGACAAAATGTTTGCGTCAAGGCCGTACGTATTTTCTTCTGATTTTAAGTCGCTCGAACGTGTTAGCTATGCAATATGCTTGTCGGTGAGCTCTCTCTAATCTCAAAATATGTTTTGCGTCACCGCGGTTCAACATGCAAGTCTCGTTCGTTGGCGCCTCGGTGTTGTTTTATGCTGTGCATTGTTCTCATAGAATGCGGATACTGGCGAGGAAATGAACCAGTGATCTTGGCGAATGCTGATTTCTCACGTTTGCTTGGATGAGCTTTTACTAATACGCTCCATTTTATGTTACTCGCTTCGTTGTTGAGTCATGATCGTGGATGGGCGGTGCTCAAATGACGTGCGGGTGTTAGTGGTGAAAATTTTCGCTTAATGCCCATCCATAACAGACTTTTTGCGTTGTTGACTTAAGTTTTGATTTTGAAAATTGGAGAGCTCGAGTTCTGGGCAGGATAAAGAGAGTCGAGTGAGCAGTGGGGATGGGCCATGCTTGGAAGAGGGCTTAAAGAGAGAGGAAAATAGGAAATTGGCTTGGGTCTAAGCTTTGTAAATTAAATACGGGCTTAATACTATCGGATTTAGAAGCGCACTACCTGCGCTTTCGGCAAAAGGAGCTGGTCTGATTCCATTTGCTTCCCTGGGTCGGGCCTTCTTTTTGTTTTGTTTTGTTTTGTTGTCTTTTAGGGCTGTCGGCTGGGCTCATTTGACGAGCCCACTCTTGTTGCCGGCTAGGCTCATTTGATGAGCCCATTCTCGAACCGGACCCGACCTGGTCCGGCCCAAAAAAAAAATTATTATTTTGTTATTAGAAAAAATTTAAAAATTTAAAAATTTAAAAAGAAAATCGAAAATCCAAAAATGATGAGATTTGGTTAGGACTTGTTATGTATTGCCTTTTTAGTATAATTAGGCCTTTATTTGCTCGTATGTCGATTATATTGCGTGTTTAATTTATATGTTTAACTATGTTTGCAATTGTTTTGTTGCATGTATTAATTTTACTGCAATTAGGTGCTTGGTAGCTATGATTTACTTTAATGATTGCGCACCCGCATGATCACCTCACATGTTAGTGGATAGGTATAACATCAATCCAAACTGCCTGACAAAAATCCTTTATTTGAAAATGAACAAGATTAGGTACCGAAAGGGCACTAATTGGTCAATTAGTGTAATCAAGTCCCCGACCCTAGATTCTCTGATTGCGTAGGAAGTGTGGCATACTCCCGTGTCTCGCTTGATTTCTAGTTGACCCCAATAGGCTAGTGGTGACTCATTTTTGCAAAATTTCTAAAAAAAATATCCCAACGTCACGCGAGGTATGGGCTTTGGAGAGCCCGCGCCTAATGGAGGGCCTTAGGCCCGTCCTTTAGGCAATAACCCTAAACCTGTTCCCTCCCCCTGAGGGTAGGTCGTGACAGCTTGGCGACTCCACTGGGGAGTTGGTTTTAGACCTTAGAGGACTTAGGCCAAAATTAATCTTGTTCAAAAATATTTTTGTTTGACAGCGAGGATTCCAGGTACGTCCCTGACATTGAAGGTGTTAAATGTTTTTGCAAAATGAGAGGTATAAGGGGAAGTGTTTGCTCACCTTTGTCTTGCAGTGAGACGTAGGAATGTATGGTTTGTTTTTTTTATTTATTTATGAAATGCTGATTGCTTATAAATTGTCATGCCTGTGTTTTCTGCATTGCACTACACCATAGCACACACAACCTGCCGCCGGACCCGGGCCGCATAGGATCACTTAGGATGGTGTTGTGGTGGATACCACTCCAACTACAATCGCGTAGTACGAGTCGCCCACCTCTACCTCGAAATTTCTTTCTTCACGTCAAAGGTATCCACCCCGGTCTGCGAGCATGCGACACGGGTCGGTTCTTTGACTAAGCCAAAGTCATGGGTAACACAACCTAGCCGCAAGCATGTCGGTTCAGTCCTGTGGTCCCATGGCTTCATTTTGAGCCGGATAGAGTAGAAATCAAACCACCTCTCATGCACATGTCTATGTAAAAAAAAAAAAGAGAGACAAAGGTCGGCACCCATTGTGAGTATCATTTTTATTTTTATTTGCTCATTTTGTATTGCATTTTCATCTTGAAATTCGTGGAAATCAATCGAATGCCCTCGATGTTGTAGGCTTTTGATTTAAAAAAGTTGGCAATCATTCTTGAATGCAAGTTCTAAACACTTTGATTTGGCCCTGTTGAATACATGATTTTGTTAAATTTCTAGTTATGGGCTCAAAATCATTTTGATAAAAAAAAAAAAAACTTGCAAGTTGTGATTTTATATTGGGGCATGAAAATTGAAATCGCATTTTTTTTTAATCAAATTCTCTCATTCTCACATTTTGGACTAAAATGCAAATCATTTTGTGTGCAAATTTCTCAAAATAGGAATCACTTCATTTTTTTGCAAGAGCAATCAAAAAATCAATCTCTTCAAAAAAAAAAAAAAATTCAATGCCCTTTGCATATGAAACTTATAGAATAAGAATGGACGTTCGATTGATAGCCGTCGATTGATCTTTTAATGATGCCCCTTCTCTCGTGACAAAATCTTGGCGAAATACTGAAACCTTGTAATAAGGACTATGGGGCATGTACCGTCGCCTCGATTTTGCTGTAAGAAGCGACCTCATTAAGAGATCATTTTCACATACTCCACATACTAACATTGTCATCTTTTTGCAGGTTATGCGTGATGCTCCATGACATTCTCGTGTTTGGCCACATAGAGAAGTGAATTCTAGAGCTAGAGTGAGAGTTGATTTTTACTCTTATCTATACAAGAGTTTCTTGTATTTTATCATTGTATTTATTCTTGTTAAAAATCTTGTTTTCCATTCTAGGTTTTGATTGCGAATTCAATTTATGCTTTTGTAAATCATGCAACTTTTTTTTATGATAAAATTCAATTTCATGAAAATCATCCCTAAAAAAAAAAAAAAAAAAAAAAAAAAACGAATTCACAAGTGGTTCAAGCGAATCTTTATGTCTACCTTTCAAAATGAATTTCAAGAAAGCTTTGCTCAAGGCCCTCTCTACATGAAATCGCTTTCTCCGGTAGGATGAGGAGTTTATCTGAGATCGACATTTGCCTCTTCTAAAAGATAAAAGTGTAGGCTCATGGAATGTGAGGATTAAGCATGCATCGAGGCATCATAGGCACCAATTTTCCATAGAGGCAAAACGAAGCTGAATTCCGTTCTAAAAAGTCTCTTTATTTGGAGATTGGGCTTTGCCAGCACCAAATTGTTTTTTATGAGTTTTATTAAGAGCCGCATCATATGTTACTAAAATGCTAGTATTAGGGCTCTTGCGCATTTTGGCAATTAAAGCATTTGAACACTTGGATGTAAGAGTTTTCTACAATCAACATTAGAGATTCGTGATGCAAATGCCTTAGGTGCCAAAATAGCCCTCACTTTGCATGATGAGACAAACAAAGGGAGTTGCCAAGTATTCAAAAGGGCGAATTCGAAGGAAGAGTAAACTATATCAATTCCAATTATCCATTTCTGATACCGTTTCTAACATGATTTTCTTTTCATTGTCAAGGAGACATCAGGGGTTCCAAGTTTTGTAACGTTCCGACAAACGCGATGGAGCGTTATTGAGTCCTATTCATCTTAAACAAAGAAATATTCAATTGATGAAACAGAGGGGCAATATTATCCATTCCTCCATGAGAGATGCCTTGGGATGTTGACCGCTCGACTTTGAAAAGGGATGTATTCCATTCCTCAACTCGATTCTCTTTAGCATAAGAGTGACGTATCCTTTTCTTTGGTACAGGACAAACTTAAACGGAACAAAGGTTTGTCAAATAGAGTGGGAAAGCAACGTTTGATTTAGAGAAAAATCTCTCCTTCCCCCACCAATGAAGTGTGTTGGAACAACATTGTCAAGTTCATCAAGAAAGGACGTATCGTTCCTCAATTGAACTTAATTAAGTATGGAGATAACCCGTTTCATCTCCTTTTCTTACAGGGTGATAAGTGAGGAAAAAGTTGCACATTCACCATAGAAGCAGCGCCTTCTACCAAGGAATTAGGAAAACATCAAACACTTAAAGGCGAAATGCAAAGGAAGGGTATTGTCGAGTTACCAAATATCCACGAAAGTGAATCCAAGAGGTGTTAGCGCCCAAATGATAAAAACGAGTGAAGGGTAACAATGTATCGTTTCCAACATTTCAATCCCTAAGGATTTTTGCACCAACATATTCATTTATTTTTTTTACAGGGTTACCAAGTCGCTATGCCACAGGTAAGTACCCTTCTTTCTTTCTTTCTTTCTTTCTTTCTTTCTTTTTTTAAAGAAAAAAAAACAGAGGAGAATTTCCATTACAAAAGAGAACATTTGGCGCTTTCCTAGAAACAAAAAAAAAAAATGAATAATTGAGAAAAGAAAAAATTTCTACAAACTTTTTGAGCATCCTTTCTATCTCAAAATTGTTTTTTTTTTTTTTTTTTTTGTGGATTATTCATTTTGAATCAAATTCCCTATGGAGATTAATCTACTCAGATGATTTTGATAAAGTGAAATAGAGATGTTAATCATGCCAAGCAGAGGATACTTAGGATGAGGAAAGGCGAGCCATTTCCAAACACATCCTTCAAACACTCTTAAGAGTTGAGTGAAAGGCAACCTTCTCTTAGGACGAAGAATTCATTCGCATTGAGCACAAAGATCGAAATGATAAAGGCATTTTCTTCATCAACCCCAAGCACCAAGCTGACATCTTGTCACCTTATTAGGCTGAATAAGGATGATTATTCAAAGTATCCCTGTTGAGAACGACCATACTTTGGGGCAGCATAGAAGGTTACGATTCGTGTTGTAGAGCGAAAGATTGAGAAAGATTCTATTACTTTCACTTGCATCAATCTTCTGGTGATAGCTTCAGAGGAATTCTCATTAGAGCTTGACTCATCCCAATGTGAAGAAGAGCATTTCTTTCTCTACCCAAACACTGATATCCATTGCTTTAACCAATTTGGGCCTGATTATTCATTTCTAAACCCTAAGCGGTGATCATCTCCCTTCACTAGGGCAATGCATAAGAATTGACCAAATACAATTGACAGTCACGAGAAAATGTGAAAAGCATCTCAAAAGTCATAAGAGCTACAAAAGTTCAAAGAGCAAAAAGTTCGACAAACTAGGGGGCATGAAAAAGCAGTATGCCTAGTAAAAGCAATGCCAATGCCTGTTTTAAAAAAAAAAAAAACCAAAAGCTGTATCTTATGTGGAAGAAAAAATTATCAAAGTCCAAGTGTCTGCGCAAAAAAAATCATCGCAGGAGCAAAGGACATCATAGAAAGGAGCAAAGCTTCGATGCATAAATGATTAGTCAATGGACTTTTGAGATGTGCTGTGTTTCAAGAGCCAAATGCTTTCGAAAGGTCGAGTGACCCGGTCACGATACCATGATGATCACCGACTCTTAAAAACCCTTTTGAAAATTTTAAGCCTTTCAAGCCTCTCCCAAGCCAACATTACAACCCCATTCCAAAGTCTCTTCTGATTGGGATGGTTCGAGTGAAAATGAGAATGCCACAAAGAAACTATAGCTTGAAGAAGTGGAAGTAATCCTATCTTGTCTTATCTTCTAAGTTCTCGACTTGTAAACCCGACGAAGATAGCGACAAATGTTCCTCTATTGGTCTCAAAGCAGTAATCCCTTTGTGTAAGCCCGTGACGAAACCTATATTGTGGTCCTTTCAAAAGACCTTTTTGATCGATCAAATTGTGCTCATCACGAATGTTTCGGAAAGCCTTTGATATGAGTTATATGAGATACCCTCAGCAATCAATTACCTCCCACATGAATGGATGGGATCAAGTAGCCATTTTATCGAGAGTATGTGAGAAGTCATTTCTGACTAAAAAGCTCTAGTTTGGCATGCTTAATAAGTCTTTTTCACGAATAGAAATCATTCTAGTAAGAACTTGACTCATAGAGAATTTGATGATTAATGATGCATTCCCGAACAAGATGACAGTTTCGCGCCACTTGATGCTGATTGACATCAAATGTTTTTTTAAAAAAAGCAGCCGGACTTAGCTTGATTAGCTTGTTTAATTGATGCTGCAATATTGCCAATACATCTCTCGATGACGTCTCTAATGACATTTGTTCAAGTTGAGTTCGACAGGATTCCTTAGTGAAGCCATGCGGTTTCAAGGAGTTGGCAAGTGCTTCCCTAAAAAATCAAAGGTTCATGGTTAGTCTTAAACCATGTTATCTCCAAAGGTTCATGGTCAGCCTTAAACCATACGGTTCGTGGGTCTATCCTTAAACCACACGATTCGTGAGTCTATCCTTAAACCACAAGGTTGGTGGGTTTATCCTTAAACCACAGGGTTGGTGGCTTTTCCTAAACCACACGGTTCGTGGGTCTATCCTTAAACCACACAGTTCGTGGGTCTATCCTTAAACCACAAGGTTTGTGGATTTATCCTTAAACCACGGGGTTGGTGGCTTTTCCTAAACCACACGGTTCATGGGTCTATCCTTAAACCACGAGGTTGGTGGCTTTTCCTAAACCACACGGTTCGTGGGTCTATCCTTAAACCACGGGGTTGGTGGTTTTCCCTAAACCACACGGCTTGCAGATTCATCCGTAAATCATGCTTGTTTGCATCCGGGTCGAAACCCGTTTTTACACGGTGAGACTATTTTCCATCGAAACCCGTTTTTACACGGTGAGACTATCATCTAGTTGAAACCCGTTTGTACACGATGAGACTATCATTTGGTTGAAACTCATTTTTACATGGTGAGGCATTTCTCTAGTCGAAACCCATTTGTACACGGTGAGACTATCATATCCAGTCAAAAACTATCACATCAAGTCAAAACCCATTTTTACACGGTGAGACCATCACATCCAGTCGAAACCCGTTTTTACACGGTGAGACATTTTTTTCCAGTCTAAACCACACGGTTCATGGGTTTATCCTTAAACCATAAGATTCGTGGGTCATCCTTAAACCACACGGTTCGTGGGTCATCTTTAAACCCCACTTTAAAAATGTTTATGAATCTATCTTTAAACTGCGATTTTTCGAAACATTCGTGGTCAACCTTAAACTATGTCATCTACAAAGAATCATTGGTTTTCCTAAAATCATGCATTTTAAAAAAAAATTTAAAAATTTAAAAAGAAAATCAAAATCCAAAAATGATGAGATTTGGTTAGGACTTGTTATGTATTGCATTTTTAGTATAATTAGGCATTTATTTGCTCGTATGTCGATTATATTGCGTGTTTAATTTATATGTTTAACTATGTTTGCAATTGTTTAGTTGCATGTATTAATTTTACTGCAATTAGGTTCTTGGTAGCTATGATTTACTTTAATGATTGCGCACCCGCATGATCACCTTACATGTTAGTGGATAGGTATAAAATCAATCCAAACTGCCTAACAAAAATCCTTTATTTTAAAAGGAACAAGATTAGGTACCGAAAGGGCACTAATTGGTCAATTAGTATAATCAAGTCCCCGACCTTAGATTCTCTGGTTGCGTAGGAAGTGTGGCATACTTCCGTGTCTCGCTTGGTTTCTAGTTGACCCCAATAGGCTAGTGGCGACTCCTTTTTGCAAAATTTCTAAAAAAAAATATCCCAACGTCACGCGAGGTATGAGCTTGGGAGAGCCCACGCCTAATCGAGGGCCTTAGGTCCGTCCTTTAGGCAATACCCCTAAACCTATTCCCTTCCCCGAGGGTAGGTCATGACACCCATGGGTTGATTTCCTAAACCCTATCTCTGTTGCTGTTGTCAAAGGTCCATTGTTGACCTTCTCAAACACTGATCCATTCAGAGAACAGTTCGTCTTTATCCTTCTCTCAGGATCATTATCTAACAACTCATGCACTCTCTTTTCTCCTCTCTGCACCGATAAAACCATGTGGCAGCATCATCTAATTTTGATTTGTTGTGATTGTGACCATTAGTCATTTTACATATTTTATTGGCACGGTCTTATCAACCTCTAGAATGTGCTCTTTGAATTGGGTTATTAGGCGGGTGTTCACATCCGCTGAGCATTAAAAATGCTCTTAATACAACGTTTATTTTGCTTTGAATTGCATAATACGTAATACCTGGGCTTGCAAAAGAAAAAAAAAGGCCGAAGACCTCAGCCCATTCCATCTTCAGTCCAGATAAATCTGAAAATGTTTCCTTCTCTTCTCCCTCTTGTAACGAATCAGAGAAAGAAAAAGAAATGGGGCTTTTGCATGCACGCACGGGAGGCTACGATGACTCAAGTTTGCCTTTGTTTTGTAGCACCCTAGGATTATAATCCTTGGTTCATTTATTTGGGGGAAATTTTGGAGGTAGGACATAAATTCAGGTCTATGTTAATTTTGAGTTACCGTGTCGATTTAGGAGTCGTTTGGCTGTGAAAATTATGTGGAATTGATAATTATGGTGTTGTGGAGCCGTGAGATCTTACAAAAATCAGTTTCAAGTTACAGTTCGATTGGAACGAATTTTTAGAGTTTTGCCCATGTTGCTACTCAGTTCAAATTTTTGTTTTTAACAATGGTTTTCACTCTTCTTTGGTCATCTTTTGAGTTGATAAAGCTTAGGATCTTATAATACTTAAAAAGAGTTTTTTTTTTTTTTCTTTCAAAGTTTGCTCGTGTTAGGATTGGTTCACAAATACAACAAAATAGAGTCTAAATGTAAGAAAGAGAAATCGAGTGTCATGCCCCGAACCCCGAGCGCGCGCGCATCCCTCGGTGATCGATTAAAATTACGACGTCCCAAGACGCGTCGCCGACCCATTCTTTTTATCTTTCATTTAAGCACACGCAAAAGCAAATTAAATAAACACCTGGCTAACAATCGAACATAGGGATAGTAAAAACATGGCGGCCAATGCTGAAAACAACGTATTCATTTTTCAACTGTTAACCCTAGGAAGTTTAATACTTATAGGCCTTTCCACGGCCACTTCCTATCAACTCTCTCAAAAACCTCTAAGGGTTAGGGTTCAACCTACTTCACTAGTGACAGGGCCAATCAAAAGGTGTCACATCTCGCGCCCACCATATCCGTACTCAGCAGATCTCCATGCTACGGCCCTGAAAAAGTTTAACCATGACGGGGTGAGACAAAATCTCAGCAAGTTAACTGCCTAAACCCCGATTAGGATGCAAATTCTCCTCGAAGGCGTCCTAAGTACACATCATACAAAACTCACCTCGCCTAGGTGCGTACCTGCACGTTAGCTCATCATATATGCTATTACCAATGCAGCAAGCGCAGTTTAATAACTGGAACACATCATTTTAATCACATGGGTCCCGATTATAAGGAAAAACTGTTATGACACGTCACATACCATACTACACAATTTTGCCTTATAATCAGGTGCAGCTATCACAACCACTCAGGCGTGTTCGAGTTATTACGACCCAACGGCCATGGCCAACTCAACAGTTGGCGGTTATCCAGCGTAACCGGGCATCGTCCCACCCCGTCGGGCATGGCATCGTCTAGAACCCCCGCCTAGTAGGGTTGAGCATGGTCTAGGTTGGAACGGCCCACCCCCTAACCCTAGGATCAACCCGCACAATATTGATCCTCAATTCTTGGGATTGAGGACCGATCCTATTGAGCTTGGGACCGAGGACCGGACCGACCTAGTGGGTTCGGTCCAATTCCAGGGTCAATCTGGGACCAACCGATAATTTATTTATTTCATTTTTTGTACTATCTAAAAAGGTAATCGAGGACTGGACCGGTTTGGTCCAATTCTAGGGTCAACCTAGGACCAACCAATAATTTTTGGTTTCATTTTTTGTACTCCCTGAAAAGGCGAGCGAGGACCGGACTGACTCTATGTGTTCAGTGACAAGTAAGGTTAGCTAAGAGAGGCGAGTGGACGAATTTCAAGTTGGGTGAACGTTGAGCATCGAGTAGGGAGCAACAAGCCAGGCGAGTGGTAGGAGTGACCCAAAGCGAGTGAGGTGAGTGTCAAATGGCGAGCAGATAAGTTATTTCTTTCGATTTTTGCAAATTAAAGACTAAGGGGACAAATAGGATAGAAGAAAACGAGTATTAGAGGAGGATGCTGTGAGGAGTTATTTATGCCATTTTGAACGTTGTGAGGACTCCTCACAAAAACATATTTCTCCTTTATAAATTATGGCTTTTGACGCCGTAAAAGACATTAAAAGATCTAAGTTATTAAAAAATAGTGTAAAATTATTTGAACTCCTTACTAAGGAGCTATTTAATGTTGTTGACACCGTTTATTTTAGAGTTTTCTCTATATAAAAAAATTATAAATAATATATTAGATATAATATATATATATATATATATATATAATTAGGGTTGGTCCGGGTTGAACCGACCCTAAACTCCCAAGACCAAGGATCAACCCGCACAGTGCTGGTCTAGGAATCTCAGGACCAAGGATCGACCCGATCTTCTTGGGAACCGGACTAGGACCGGCAGGGTTGGGCCAGTCTAAGGTTGGTCCGGGTTGACCCTAGACCGATGCTCACCCCTACCGCCTAGACGGCATTCCATACAGGAACATCAGTCCAGCCTCCACCGCGACCGGCTTCCAAACCCCCGCCGAGCATTCGATAAAATCGGACATCGTCCCACGTATTCATACGCATCAGGATGAGTTACGATAGTGACCACACTCACACACACTTGGCCAAGAACATCGTACTTTGTATTCAAATACCTTGTTTCAAATAATGACCTTGGCCACTTTTCTTCATATTAGAAATCCCGGTAAACATAATCGTGCGTGGTCACATATTTGGAATCAAACCATCAAACTTGGTACACTCCTATTTTAAAATTCCACGTTTTATATAGTACATAAGAATTGGCGTCCAAAAATCAACACCTGACATTTTTCCATTTAAAAGCCCATAAAACCGAGTTTTCTACAAAAATTCAATAATTGCCATCAAGTAATCAATTGCACGTCATAGCATACAAAAGTCAAATGCCATCATATAGCCAAGAACACCAAAAATCATTTTTTTCAAAAATCAACTTGACAACTTTTTTTTTTTTTTTGGTTCAAAACTTTCAGAAATAAATTTGTACGGGGTCACATATTTGAAATCAACCCGCCAAACTTTGCACACATCTAGTTTGAAACCTCACGGTTTTATTGAGCACATAAAACTTGGCGTCCAAACTCGACACCATATTTCTTTTCTAATTCTTTGTCCAACCCCTCATTTTGGAAACAATTTAGAGTAACCCATTTTTTTGTTCTTTAAAATATTTGGAAATAAATTTGAAGGTGCTCTCGTACTCAAAATTAACCTGTCAAACTTTGCACGCATATAGTTTAAAACCTCATTATTTTATTGAGTAAATAAGTTTTGGTATCCAATCCGACACCTCATTGTTTTTCTAATTAAAAGCTCATAAGGTCATCTTTTGCATTAACAATAAACCATCACTATAGAGCAATCATTCTCATAACACCATGCATGAGTTCTCAGCATGCCAAATATCAACCAAATCACAACATAGTCATTTCCCAGCAAGCAACATACCAAGAACAACTACAAAACTACAATCAGCCCTAACCGGCAGAAACCGGGTCCACTCGTGCGTCTACAGAATTATTTCCAGAAACATAACCAAAAGAGTTCAGACAATTCTAAAATTTTAATATGTTATAAAATACACTTAAAAGAACACTTTTTATGAAGGCACCTTGACCCAAATATTTCTAGAATAAGAGCAGTAAATCACTCAAGTTGTTACCAAAACTGTGTCCGTGTCCAGAAATTTCATTTTACAAAACCATCTTGGTTCGAGGTCCAAAACTTGTCCGTTTGATCTAAAATTTGAATATGTTAAACTAAAAGACATGATAAACAACTTTTGTGAAGAAACCCTTTTGAAAATAGAACCCTAAAATTTTATAAAAATCCTTTAAACACCAAAAGGTCACGGTTTCCAGCACAAACTGAGATTCTATTTTACAAGTAACGAAGCTGAAATATTATTCTTTTAAATCTATAAAATATTTAGTAAAATATATGTCATAGCTGAAGATGTCTAAAATATTTTTCAAGAAGGAAGCAACCTCAAAATCGTAGTACCTTTTCATCCACAAAATTAGCAAACGGCGAGGGTCCAGTAACCAGATCCGAGAGAAATCCACTAAACCAAGCTAAATCACCCTCCTTAGTAATAATCCAACCAACTAGATCAATACTAATCCATCTTAAGGCTAATATAACCAAAATATATTAACTCTAATCCATCTTAAGGCTAATCTAACTTAATAATAATTTAACTAAGCTAATTAGTACTAATATAACCAACTAAGCACAATTAACAACCTAATCAATGATTAGGGAGTTAAATCATTGGATTAGGGCAGCAGCGGGTTCATGGCGACAACGACGTGAAGGCAGTGAAGACCCGAGACTATCGCGTCTCCAATGGAGGCCTAACGGCATCTGAAACTGACTCTACAAGTCACGGCTAAGGTTGGACTTGGTTCTGCTTCTGTGGTTGCTGCTGGTTGGTCTTGGCAGTGGCTGTGGTTGGACTGGTGGTGGTGGCCCCGGGGTTGCCTTGTGGTGGCGGTGTGCTGGTCAGTGTGCTAGTAGGCGTGTGAGATGGAGATGGCAGTGAGTTTGTGGGGAGTTGGGCGTTGGGGTGGTGGAAGTGTGGGCTGCTGGCGTGAGGTGAGAGCTTGTTGGGTGATGAGGAATGAGGCGGTGAATGAAGGCATGAGATGTTGGACAGTTGTGAGGCGGTAGTGGCAGCAAGTAAAATGGAGGGGAAATGGAGAAGGGCTAGTGGGTGAGTGCGGCAGCAAGGAAAGGGGATGAAGGTGTTGCGGCTGTGTGCTGCTGGGGGAAAAGATGAAGCTAAAGAAAATGAGATAGAAGAAAGAAATGAACGTGAGAAGGAAGAAGGGGAAAGGAGGAAGAAAGCTGGTCTATTGCAACAAGGGGATGAACGTGCGCATGAAGGGAGGAGAGAGGGAAGAGAGAGGGATGGGAGGTCAAAGCTATCATGCCTCGAACCTCGAGCGCGCGCACATCCCTCGGTGGTCGATCAAATTGTGACATTCCCTAGGACACGTTGTCGACCCATTCATTTTAAACACAGGCGAAAGCGAATTAAACAATCTCCAGACAACAAACAAATATGGAATAAAAAAGCAGGACAACCAAATTTCACAAACACACTTTTATAAACAAACCAGGTCATATACAAAAGAGTCTAACTCAAAAAGGGTCACTGAGCTATCTAAACTCCTAGCTCTACAATCATGGGCTCCGGATCCACCATGACACATGTCAGGGGTGTCGAGATCCATGGGATGTATTGCTTCCCATTCCCGGTCCCGACGGGAGGTCCGTCAAAACCTAGCAAGAGACCTTCCTAACCTCCTTGAGGAAAGCTAATGAACCATGCTATGAATCGGTGAGGTACCAACTGGGGTAGGCTCTCATTGACCCAAACCGTGGACTCAACAAGCTCTCGAGTCAAGGTAGTCCCGAGGATAGGGAAATAGGTAAACTCAAACTCCATCATCTACGGGACCTTGTATCGCACATGACGTGCCTCCATCTAAGAACCTGAAAATTGTAAACCACGATAGGGTGAGACGATGTCTTAATGAGTTTACACCCTAAACCCGGATTAGGAAGACAATACACCTAGAGGCAGCCTAAGCACACACCAAATGAGACTTACCTCGCCTCAGCACCTCCATGCACATTAGTACCGTTCATATAACATATACATACAGTAAATGTATTCGATAATTGAAATGCTTCACTTTCCACACATCAATCAATCATAGGAGTCCTGATTATAAGGTTAAATCGTTATGACACGTCTCATTCCATGCCATAAAATTTTGTCACATAATCAGGCGTGGTCAAATCACTCATTCAAGCATTTCAATTGGTTACGACCTAATGACCACGGCCGACTCAGCAGTCAGTGGTCTTCCGGCATAGGCGGGCATCGTTTTGCCCCATCGAGCACGGCAACATCTACATCTAGACGGTATTCCCGAAGGAGCATCGGCCCAACCTCCACAGCGATCGGCATCTGTTGATGTGGGGCATTCCCGAAGGAGCATCGTCCTGTATAAAAGCTTATGATGGGTTTTCATAACGATCACACGCACATCCATACCATTGAATGGACCTAGACAACGAACTAGGGAGGACGAAGTCAGTTTCCTGTAGGTATGCCTTCCTACAGTGGGCAAACTCCCTATTCAAGCCCTTAAGGGATAGCCTTTTAGTAGAAAACCACTTTGACTTTTAGTTCATAGTCTAGAGACACTCAGATAGAACTAGAATGGTAACATTTCTAACTACTCGAGCTGCATTTCTTAGAGGATCCTACTAGGTTGGAGAAGAAAGAGGAGTTTAGAAAGTCATAGAGAGAATTTCACAAAGCACACACTTTACTTAAGGGACTCTGCCCAACACTACATCCTCCTCGCCTTTTATAGGCAATAAGAGGTCACACACAAACAATGACCAAGCTCACGGGTCCTGAAACAAATAGAGGCTTCCGAAAATCTCGGTAGAGAATTATTCGCACGGTATGAACAATGATAGTGAACAATGATTTCCCTAACCTACTGCTACAATATATGAACAATAACTTGCTACAGTGAAATTGTACGGACATCGATCTTCTTCAGCGATCTCATCCATCACGAGCATTATAGTCATAGTCCGAGTCATTTGAGTTGTGTACTGTTGCTAAGCAATGTTCATCATATTTTTGTTCAAGTGCTTCAAGGTCTTCTGGTGAGAGAATCTGATTCAGCTGGTATGATGTTGTTGCAGATGCTTCTTCTTGTGCCTAGTCTGTATTGTCATCATTTGTAGTGTTGGCAGGAATGCTTGGCTGAGGTCAATTGGACGGTTGTGCATAGTGAGATGTGTCGATGTTTTGGGATAAGGAAAAAGGTCCTTATTCATAGGGGTCCTGGGAGAGAAGGCCTCCCCATTTAACATAGGGGTCTTAAGAGGATTGTGCAATGTCATTTGTGTCTGTCATTTCTTACTCCTGTGATGATGCAGCTTATCTGAATTCTTTGAGTGCTTATTTGGCTTCTGGTGCTATGTCATAATGATCCCATGCAGTGGGTACATTATAATTTCATGCATCTTCAGGAATGGTTTTATTTTCTTGACACAAGATTCTTTGGAGTTCTCGGTATTGATGTTCATAGCAACCAATAGGTCCTGGATAGGACTTGTGAACTCAAGCCTTTACACTGAGTGGAACAGGTTTATAGGTGACGTACCTATACTCAAGGGAGCATTGATGATGTTGCCATTATTTGTAAGAAAAGCCCATGGTTGCCGGAAAAACAAAATAGTATGGACCTCAGGGTTTGGTTGTGTGGTTCTCAGTTCTTTCTCCAGAGCCATTTCCAATGAGTTGGAGGATAAAACCAATTAAGAAAATCTAAGAGGTTTTTGTCACTCTCATTTTCAATTTTTCCTCTAGCGAGTCCAAATATCCTAGTGAGGTTGGCAATGAATCTTCTGATTGGGATTTCAATAGCTATTAAGTATTTATTGGTCAAGTACCATAATAACCATCGAAGTTGATCAGGGAAATCATCTTCCTTCTAAATTAGAGGATGTATGAATGGATAATCTGCATTTAAACCAAAAGGATAAAGAATTGAAACTCTATTGAATCTGAATAGATCTGTGTGGCATTGCCACATGAGCTTATCCAAATTTTTAGTAAGACTGTCATTCTGGATGTGTTCAATAATTTCCTAGGGATATTTCCAACTTGGCCAGTCTTTTATCTTCTCAAGCTTATACTTCTCATTGTGATGAAAAGTATGAAAAGCATGCCTCATGGTATACATGTTGATTTCTGCTGGTGCTTTTGGTCTTGACAAGAAGTCAGCAAGCACATTCTTCTTTCTAGCAATATGTTTGGTCTCAAAAGAGTATTTTGAAAACCATTCAGCCCATCGAAGCAGTTGAGAATTTGGAACCTGTTTCTGTTTGAATTTGGTCATCTAAGGGAAAGATGTCATATCCAATTCTACCAAGAAGTGATGGCCAATGAGATGGAATTCAAACTTTTTTATTCCATTTTTTACCGCTAAGATTTCTTTAAAGGTGGAATGATAATGCATTTCAGCTTGGGAAAATTTTCCACTTTTATAGGCACACAGGTGCCTCTTACCATCAATTTCTTCAAATAGAATGGCGGCCCAGTATTCATCACTAGCATCAGTCTGAAGAATTCTTTTTCTTATTGATGTGATTTGCAACGGATGAAGAGTTTGCATAATCTCATTAAGTTTAGCGACTGCTTTAGTCTGAGATTTTCCCTAAGGTGGGGAATTCTTCTTTAGCATTGTCTGCAACGGGATCAGTAGCTTTGCAATATCTGGGACGAAATCTCTGAGATAATTGATTATCCTAAGAAATTGCTGAACTTGCTTTATCGTGAAATTCGTTTTAGGGAATTCAACAATTCCTAAGTAATGTGTGGCCCTGGATAGTATGTCCCTTTGTTAAGGTGCATACCAAGAAATTCAATTTCTGTCTGGGCGATGTTCATCTTTCTTTGAGAAAGCATGATGTCATGCTTTTTCAAAATTTCTGCGAACTACTCAAGAAGTTGGCAGTGTGACTGCTCATTAGGACTATAGAGTAAGATATCATCAATGTATACTGCTACACTTGACAGAATTGGCTAGAAAATTTGGCACATGGCCTTTTGGAAGAGAGATAGTGCAACTTTTAGGCCAAAAGGTAGAACTTTCCATTGAAAATATTGATTTGGGATATAGAACCCTGTCTTGGGTCTGTCTTCAGGATGAATGCCCAATTGCCAAAATCCGACTTTGAGATCAAATTTGGAATATATTTGGGCTTTGGATAATCCAGCAAAAATGGAGTTTTTAGAGGGTAAAGGAAATTTGTCATCTTGGAGGAAAATATTAAGCGGTTGGTAATTAATTATCAGTCTCATTTTTCCTCTATTTTGCTCGGCACATTTGTTGACATAGAAAGCTTCACAAGCCCATTGAGAATTGGAAGTTTCAATGAGGCCTTGCTGTAACAACTCCAAACATTCCCTTTGAGCTAAAATCAGGTGTTATGGATTCATACCCATATGACTTGCCTTGGTTGGATTGATATCTTCCTTTTTTTTATAAAGGGAGGCGAACAAAGAACTCTGGATTCTTCCATAAAGGATGGGAACATTTCTGAGCAAATTCAGATTGAAATTCTAAACAGGATTCTAACAACTTTTGCATAATCGGATTTAACAGACTCATTTGAATGGAAAAAAGTCTCTGAATATTGACAAATTCAGAAAACTAATCTTTAAATTTGAGACCTTTTTCATGAATGATGTGAAGTTGAGAAATTTGAGTTATGATGTCCCAACCAATGATCAGATCTTTGTTGGGAAGATTGAAGCTAAAGATTTTTGTGGTTATGGAACACTGTGGAAAAAACTAGACAATTATCGAAATGGTTCTCACATTTGTAGAAAAAGTATCTCCCGAAGCAGAGTTGAAATACCGAACACAGGAAGTCCAATATTCTTACGGAAGAACTTTAGTGTCTAAGATTGAAGAAATTGCTCAATGTCTATAAGAGCAATGATAGTGATTGGCTTGACAAATTTTGAAGTGAATATTTTTACAGGGAAATGGGGACAATGGGTTTGGCTTGAGAATATGTCAGTGCTTTCTTCTAAAGGGGTAAGAGATATGTGAAAAATATCTTTAGGATTTGAATTCGAATCAGTGTCACTGGGAGTTTGTTAACAAGGGATGATACAAAGAGTTTATTCACATGTTCTTCATCCGCAAAAAAAATAGAGATTCAATATCATCATTTTCAAGAGAAATACCAGTTTTATTCTCTATATGATGTATCAAATGATTCGACCTTTTTTTTTTGCCTAAGGATAGTTTTTAGCAAAATGTCCTTTTTGGTTGTAGATGAAGCATCAATTTGACTTTTTTGTGACCTAAGCGATCTTTCCTTTTGCGTAGGTATTGTCATTTCTTCTTTCTTCGGAAGTGCTTAGAGCCATGCTTGGATTTGTTTATTTAGAGTTTTTTGAAGTGTTTCCTTTTCCTGGAGGATTTGCCACAAGAACCATCACAATCTTTTTTGGAGCATTTGATCTTTAGCTTCTAGCAAGAACAGGCTCTATCAAGCTCTCTATTGTCATTGACATAAGTCTAGATCATTTGACGCTTGATACATAATTCTTCCAAACACAAATGAATTTCTTGTTGGAGTTCTCTCAACGGAACATCCTAGATCCTTCTTTGTTTGGAGAGAAAGGTTCTCTCCTTGGGAATGGAAGTCAAGAAAACATGCTTCAAATTAGCATAAGCTCCAATCTAATAGAAGAGTTTAAGCATTTCACGATAATGCTTATCAAGATATTTTTTCTGAAGGGAGCAGCATTTTCTTTCGAAGAATTCTCTTCTTTTGAGTTCTATGAGATCAACGGGTTTTCCCACAAAAAGTGGTATAGAAGAGTAATGGCTATTGAAAGTTTGGCGAAAGTAAAAAATGAAGCCGATCTTGTTCTGACACAAATTAACACCAAAGCTTGAGGCTACCTTTGAACCTTATGACAAAGTTGAAAAGAACATCATACTTGTCCTGGTTAGTAATGGCTTGGGTATTCAGCCAAGTATGAAATTCTTCAAGTCTTTTCTGGCTATTTGTGATAAGGAATGTCATCAATAGAGAAAAATTGTTTTGATGAAGTGGAAACATTCTGAGAAGAATTGTTTGGCTGGACAACTTCTGATTCAGAAGGGTTTGATTCCATGTCATGGTTTGGAGGATCGGCCATGAATATTATGAAGTTACTGGTGGTATAGGAGAGGGATCAACATAAGGGAGTGAGAAAGATGATGAAGATGAGAGGGATACTGAGTCTGATTCAGTATCAAAAATGTTTGGAAAGGCGGATTCTGTTGGAAACAAAATTTGGTCTGTCGGAATGACAGAATCAATCTGTTGTGGAGGCTATGGGGTAACAAGATCAGGTTGTGGTTCCTGATTACCCAAATCTCTAAGAAAAGATTCTAATGGATTTGACAACATTAGTTGATCTGGCCTTTCTCTTATAACAAGCGGGGATTCTTCGGACTTCTTCTCTTTTCCCTTTTCTTTCCTTATTCGATCTAGTTCTTTAAGACGATTTCGCATTTCAGCCACATCTATCTTTTCTTGTCGAATAGGACCTGTGATAGCATCAAAAATGGACGTCTAGGGTGGTGGAGGAGGGTAAGGCTCTGCTCGTAGAGTGGTTGGAAATGGATTGAGTCTTCCTTCTTCAAGGATATGGATTTGTCTTTTGAGCTTTTCTATTTCAGCCTTAGGACTTTCGAGATAATGATACCCCAAATGTTGTCTCGATTCTAAGGCATAATGTCTATTTTGGAAATCTAAAAGCATCTTCTTGGTGGTTTCATCATATCTTCGCAAGTCTTGTTGCACATTTTCAATCTTGGAATCAATTGCTTTAAATGCATTGTTGTGTGCAAGGAGAGTCTCCGATTGCCAATTTAGAACGGCTTCAGCAACAGGAGTTCTTTTCTGTCTTTCATGCTCATCCACATCAGTGGAGGCAGGTATTTTAAGGACATGCCTATATCTGCCTTGTGGATCAATAAACTCTTCTAAAGCAGGAAACGGGAGTTTAGAACTTTCCCGAATAAGAGGAGGAAAGTCTGTCTCATGAAACATAGCAATGGAAGAGCTAGGTGGTGTTTCTATTGGAACCTCAAGTGGGTAAGAATGTTTTTTCGCCCATTTTACAATTGGCTTATAAAATGGAAAAATAGCTGGCTTTTTCTGAGGAGGAGATGGAGGCGGTGATGAAGGTGGATCTGATGATACAGAGGGAGAAACATTGAACTCTAGTGGTGGAGTTTGTGCATAAGAAACCATAAATTGAAATTTATCACACTCACCAAGAGTGTCAACGGAGGGATCTTCATTCAAGTGCCTTTGGTACACAGGGTCCTTAGGTCGTTTATGCTTCCGTCGAGGTGGAAGTTTTGTAAATGGATCTACCTCATTCGGAGAATTTATACAATAAGAGCATTGACAAAAAGGATCCCAAAAACAGTGACCATACTGGTCTTTGTAGTAGTGGACAGGATGTCCATTACTATTGAAATGTCTAACAAGTTTTTTGGATCTGGCTTGGAAATTGATTTGGGAACACATGGTTCAATCATAAAGAGGGTCTAGAAGATAGAATGACTTTCTTCATTTTCTTTGCCAAATTTGATGGAAATAGTTCCATCTTTCTTTCTAACAAATTTAGAATTTGATGATTGGAAAGGCTTGTTGCTCTGATGCAACTTTTCATAGTTGGTAACCCAGGTTTCTAGAAGGAGTGTGGCCAGTTTTTCCTTTGGGATCTGTCTTGGGACATGAATGCAGGATGCTTGGTCATGCTGCATGGAGATGAACAAAGCATCTTCATTTCCATTGTGGAAATTCAGGTCAAGAGCATGGTTCTGTACTCGGTAGACCATCTGGTAGTGCAATGTTGCTACTATAGAATCAGCAGTTTGAGGAGCTCCAGTGAGCTGTACTTGGACTATTAGAAAAAAAAAGTAGCTGGGGATCTAAAAGAGCAATATTGAAATTTGGATACAGAGTCACAAAGATTGTTCCAGCATTCAAAGTGGTTTGAACAGTACCAATGCAAGCATGTTGGTATTCTAGGAATCTAGTATCCAATAAAGCAATTCTTGCCATGACTAGCAAGCATTTACGGCCATGAAAAGTAAGAGCAAGACGAACAGCTCCATAATGGACATGAGAATATCCCTGTTGGATCCACTATCTAGGAAATTCTTGAGGGATTTGAAGAGTAACAAAGTACTCCTTTTTAGTGGCAGGAATATGATGTTGATCAAACTTTGAGTACTGAACGTATTCTTTCACTTCCTTCGAAGTCTGGCGAATGAATTGGCGAATGGAGTGGATAGGAGAAAATGATGAAGTGGGTTTAGCAAAAGCAAAATAGGGGTTCATCAGGGAAAGTTGGGTTTCAAGAGATCTTAGTTTCATCACTAAGAGAGACTTCATAGAGATAGTCTATCTTAGAAGCATTTGAAACACGAAAATATGAAGGGGTTGAAAAGGATGGAGTTGCAATGAGAGAAATAGGTGCTTCTAGTATTTATGGTTGATCTGCCATGATGTGAAGAGATCTTATCAGCACTGGATTCACCTACTAAGCGCATGGGACATATATCATTACAAATGAAACCATGGCTCTGATACCATTGAATGAACCTAGAGCTTTGCACTCAAATGCCTCAATTTAAATAATATGCTTGGCCTATTTTCTTCATATTAAAAACACCCGATAAAATAATTGTGCGTGGGCATATGATCATAATGGACCATAAAATGTGATATCCTCTCTTTTAAAAAATCCCACAATTTTATATAGTACCTAAAAACATTTTTTGGCATCAAAAATCGATACCCGGTATTTTTCTAATTAAATACCAAAATTTCAAATTTTTGAAATAATAAATCAAAAATCATCAATCATCAATCAATTGCATAAATTAACAATCAATTGCATAAACTAATTGCACCATGGTGATCAACACGAAATTCTAACAACCCGCTATCCCCGTATAATTTCCACTAATTAATAAATAATTAAATAAATTACAAAATAATTAAATAAATAACTAACTAAGCTATATACACTAATCTAACCACCTAATTGGACCAATTAAATTAATCTACCTAGGCTAGATGTACATAACCTACTAAACTAATTAATTAATTCAACTAACCACCTAATTGGCCTAACTAACTAATCTAATTTAACTAAACAAGCTAACTAATTACACTAATCTCACTTAGCCTAATTTAACCCTTCCCTAAGCATAATCAAACCCCTAATTAAGGTTTAGGAGGTTAACTCACCGGATTAGCGAATAAACCGATTTACGGCGACGGCAATGCGGAGGCGAGCAAGACTCGGGCCTACGGCGATACCAAAGGAGACTCGGAAGGGCTCAAAAATGGCCAAGCAAGCCTCATGGCTCAAGCTGGCCTTTGGTTCGTTGGGCTGAATTGAAGGGTTGGCTTAGGGCACGGCACGAGGAGAAGGAGGGTGGTGGATGGCTAGGCGGGGCAAGGCGGCGATAGGGACCAGCTAGAGCGGCGGACGAACGGCTTGGTCGACGGGCTGGCTTCAGCGGACGCTCACACAGGCGGATGACGGGCTCGAGATGGCGAGGACGCGAGCGGGAGGCGGAGCAGGCAGGCAGACGCTGGCTTGGAGACGGCTCATGGGCGGTGCACGGTTGCAGCTTGGACGACGGCGGACGAAGCAGCAGGGATGGAGGGGCTGGTGGCTACTTTGGCTAGTTCTCTAGTTTTTGTTTCAGCAACAATAGAGAATAATGAAGCAAGGAAGAAGAATAAGAGGCTGCTGCTGGGGAAGGAGGGGACAAGAAGCCACAAAAGTCCACCAAAATATCCTAAACACTTGAGTAATAAGCCCTAAAGTCTTCAGCCTTGATCCACAGCCAATTCCCCTCCCAATCTTCCCTAACAAGCCATAATTGATGCCCAAATGTTGTAGCCCCCATGGCCCTACGAATTTCATGCATTCCCTCACCAAATCAACTCAAATTTCACACTAAATGGCTTCCAATTCATAGCCAAATTGTTGAGGAGGAAGCCCACACCACTTTCTATAATTTCCTTCACCATTTGATCCATCTTGAATGCCAAAATTCCGCCCAAAAATGGCCATCCGAATTTCCTAGTTTTAAATCGCCCAATTTTGATTTTTCGACAAAAATCTGGGCTTGCCAAAAATTCTTCAAAGGATGAGTTGACGTCCTAAAAATAAATCATAACACACTCGAACTTTCGATTCCTAAAATCGAGTTCAATTTTGTGGTTAATTTCAACCGGATGCGATTTTAGCATGACCTAATCTACCAGGAAGCTTTTAAGAATTTTTAGCGCGTTTGACTCGTAGTCGATTATTTTCGATCCACATTGTGCATCTTCAACACATTGACGACTCTCGGTTGTCGTAAAAATCTCAAGGTTTCAATTATAGGCACAGAGTACACAATCGACAAAAAAATTGGTTTAGTGCCGTTCGACATGAATTTTACAATCAGGTAGAATCACCCACAATTTAATTACATGCCAAATGATGAAAATGATCTTGTTTGCCATCACATTATATGCCATGTTGAAATTGAGCCATGAATGTGAATATAAATTATGATGATGATGATACCGTCGGAGGTGTGAGCCGACGATGCCCGGGAGTCGGGATGCCCAGAGGTTCGAATGAGTCGATGAATCGACCTATCTCTGGTTTATAGTCGATTTTAACGATGTTGTATTGACCTTAAGCATACAATTGTAGATTTGATCCACATTGTAGATTAGCACGGTCGTAGAATTACCCACAATTTAATTACATACCTTTGTCGAATCGACCTATCTCTGGTTTATACCCGATTTTAACATGTTGTCGATTAGCACGGTCAAGCAGTCGATTTTTAATCAAATTCTGAAGTCAGTCGCGTTTATATTCCTTAACGGTTTCACATGATAGATTAGTTATCTCGTGAGTGATTAGCTCAAAGAAAAAGCCTATAAGCATGTCGATGAAAAGCCCAATTTACATTATCGGGACAGGGTCAAAAATCAGGATGTCACAAAAGCACTAACCAATCAAAAACTAAGAGGAATATCTAAACACTCATTGCATTGGCCTCAAAGTCTTCCTCCCAAGAAGTCAAGCACTCCACCAATGGAAATTTAGCTTCAAAATCCCATAATTAAACCATTTTGGGTAGTCAAAAATCCCTTAAAATAGCACCACCCGCTTGGGTGGCACTGCTGGCGGCGAGCTTCTCCCCCTAACGCAAGGGGAGGAGTTCGATTCTCGGGCGTCGCAAGGGTGACTTACCCGGGGCACGAGAGGTGGTGGTGACTCACGTGCCTCTCCAGGGTTTACTTCGCCACGCTGTAAGCATACGGGGCTTCCCTAGGTCATAAAAAAAAAAAATCCCTTAAAACAGCCCATCCGAATTTCTAGTTTTATTTCCGATTTGTCCAAAATTAATTTTGCGCAAAAATTTCGAAATCGATGAAAATTTGCCGAAAGATGAGACAATGTCCAATAAATGAATCATGACACACTCGAATGTTCGATTCCTGAAACCGAATTCCATTTCGTGGTCGAAATCGATCGAACACAATTTTAGTACAACCTAACCTACTGAGTAGCTTTTAGGGATTTTAGCGCGTTTGACCCGTGTTTGATAATTTTCGCTCCACGTTTGTGCATCTCCGAATCATAGGCGACTATCGGTTGTCGTAAAAATCGTAAGGTTTCAATTACGTATCCCAAGTATAAAATCGACAGAAAATTGGGTTATTGCCGTTTGACGCGAATTTCTTAGTCGTGTGGAATCACCCGCAATTCGACTACGTGATTTCATTGAATCAACCTATATCCGATTGCTAATTGATTATAACGGTGTCGTATTGACCCTTGTCGATTATTATGGTCAAGTAGTCGATTTCTGATCGAATTCTCTAGTCTGTCGCGTTTATATCCTTTAACGGCCTCACCTAATAGATTAGTTAACTCGTGAGTGATTAGTTCCAAGTAAATTAACCATAAGGGCGTCGGCAACTATTTCATACATCTAAATTAGGGGCCAAATTTCAGGATGTCACATCGAGACACAGACTTTATCCTAGTTTACCCACAAGGGGTACATCTAGTAGATGATTATGCTATAATTAGCTTCTCTCACATCTCTATATATCACTCAATTACAAGAGAAATAAAATATATATAGGTGGCACAAGAAAACTCTAGGGTTGAGAAAGCATTAGGCTATTCAACAGCTATTTATGGACCCAAGCCCAAACTACTCTTTTGACCTGATCCGTCGCTCATTCATCAAGGAGTGAGATCCCATGTCTTATTGTCAATGAGGAGTATAAACTTCACCCTAATAGCTTGAACTGGAGTTTGTTAGAGAAATACAACACGATAAAGTTGGTAGCACGAGCTTGGGTGGCTGTTTATCATGTAAGTAATTATTTGTCATGCAACTGCCTACCTTGAGGTCTTTTGTCGACTCGTAGTGAATGACTCAGCCCACAAATAGTGTTACCTAATAAAGTCTCGATTGAAGTTAGTTGGTGTGTAAATTTGATATTCAAATTATGTTCTCTTTTTCGTAGAACTTTGAAGCTTGCTAGGCAACCTAGCTTCCATTCGGGCTTTTGCTTAGTGGTGATTGGTGCTTACATCTTCTCTATATCTGATGATTCATATTTCTAAAGTGATAAAGATTAAAGAGCATATCCGTGGCATAAAAACTAGATCAACCATTTGTTATCCTTTATGGTATTAGAAATAGTAAGAATGATTTTGACGACGCGCGGACCCCAGGAGTGCCATAAGTTGGCACATATGGACACTTAAGTGCCAAAACTTATGAAAGTGATATTTAAGTGCCAAAATCAGAGCAAAATGGATCACTTAAGTGTCAATCCGGCCAAAATACTGACGTGGCGATTTTCTGGTGAAGCAAGTGCAAAACAGCGTCATTATGGTGTTGACATGGTAAAAAAATAATATAAAAATTAATTAAATTAAATTTAAAATTAATTTTATTTAAAATATTAAATTTTTTAGAAAATTAAAAAAAAAAAGATTAAAAAATTTTAAAAATTTTAAAAAAAAAAAAAAAAAAAGAAAAGAAAAGGGGGGAGGTGGCTGACCCCTCAACCACCGCCGTCGCCTCCTAGCCACCGTCGGGAAGGGCCGGCGATGGAGAGGGGGAGGGTCGGCCGTTCCCGGTGGCAATCGGGAGGAGGCGGCGGCTCAAGGGCTCGGCCCTCAAGCAGCCTACCCTTTTTTTTTTTTAAATTTTTTTTTAATATTTGTATTTGTATTTTTAAATATTTTAAATAAATTTAGTTTTAAATTAAATTAAATTAATTTTTATATTAATTTATTACCACGTTAGCATCAAAATGATGTTGTTTTTGCATTATTTGGCCATGACAGCGTGCAAAACAGCATCGTTTTGCACTTACTTCGCCGGAAATTGTGCAAGTCAGCATTTTGGCCGGAGTGGCACTTAAGCGATCCATTTCTCTTCAAATGTGGCACTTAAGTGTCACTTTCGTAAATTTTGGCACTTAAGTGTCCCTTTGTGCCAACTGATGGCACTTGAAGCGATCTTTTGCCTGATTTTGACCATTTGAAATAGTTTGATTTAAATACTTGTGATTGGTAGGAGAACTAGTATATGAAATGAATTGTGAAAGGTTATACAAATTGATTTATGAACTTGGTTTGTGAAACCTAATAGGGTTTGAGAATCTTATACTATTGACATGCGTTGGTCAAGAACTAAGTTCTACATGGTGATGCGAGTTTTGTAGGAGCCACCTTTAAAACCTTGTATTACGTTACGAGGTTGCCAAGGACTAAGTGCTATACCATGACACAAGTCTTGTGGGAACCATCTCTAAAATCTTGTATTATCGATACAAATTGGTCAAGGACTAAGTGCCACTTGGTAATGTGTGCCCCGTGAGAGCCACCTTTAAAATCTTGTACCATTGATATATACTTCTCGAAGACTAAGTGCTGTGGCCCCAAGTCATCAATGCTTCTGAATATAACATGAAGTTTTAAGAGATTTGTTGAAAATGAGTAGATATCTCTGCTGCGAGCTTCACATCCAAACCGTTTTCGATGCTGAAAGTTTATGAGATAATTGTCCGTATCTACTTGCGAAGTATGGGAAGTCCTATGGTTAAGTCTCTATTCTGCACTGAACGCCCTCTCCACATGAAGTACGGTAGGGGACTTCAATTGGTTATAGTAAGTCTTAGTCTCCCACTTTTTAAAAAAAAAAAAATTCCAACTTTTGATATTCTTCTTTTAATCAACTACTTTATCTAGAGTTATTTTAGAGAGTATTCTTTGCATATCGCACGATTTCTTAGTGAAAGGTTTTTCAGATTGGGCTTTTTATTGATAGTAGTCATCATTTCGAAAATCGTCAGAAATTCAGCGGGCGGTGAAATACAAGAATAGTAAGAGTTCCCACCAAATTGGTAGCAGATGTCGAACTGTGAAAGTACAGCATGTTTTCTACAAGAACGACGATACATCTAGGGAATAGGAACAAAGTCAGCAACATGGCACCACGAAACATTGATCTTCATGACATGCTGAGTGTGGATTGGGACTTACTGTGCCGCAGTATCACAAAATCAGAGCATGAAAATTTGACACCAATGGAATATGGATGGATCGTTCTTGATGGATGTCTGATCAATACGAGAGTTCAGGTCCCGCAATGGAAAGCGTGCAATAACCTTTTGTGCTCGATAATTTGACAAGCAACACTTCAATGATCATTTTGAGGCTGATCCGAGTGCCCAAAGTCGTTGCAATTGTTTTCACTGAGCTTATATGCATCTGATCGAAATCTGTGTTTTGTTTCTATTATGACTTGCTTGGCATTTGGCTCCGGTCCATATGAGAAACATTCGTCAAAACAGGGATCAAGAAACAGGAGATTCTTAGTAAATAATACTTTACTGATCAATTACTCATACAAGAGGTAAAAATACCCATTGACCACTGACATAAAGCAGTGTTTTTATTCTTGGAAGTCTCTCATGGAAACTAGAAATGCTTGCGTAAGTTAAATGGCTCAGATGCGCTGTTGGTGTTTTTCTGGTCATCCATTCCATTTAGTTGTTGTCGTACCAAAACTGTGCCTGGAGGTAGTCAACAGTTTTCTTGTCCACTTGGAAGGCCTTGGTGAGAACATCAGCAGAAATGGGTGGCTTTGCTCCAAAGACGGAGTTAGCAATGGTAATGACTCCTGGATTTTGGCTGCTCAAACCGGCAAAGGCCAGCGCAGGGGTCTTTCCAATATTCAACTGGAAGTGAATGAGTCCAATTGGGAAAACAAACACATCGCCTTTGTACAAGACTTTGGTGAAGAGAGTGTTGTTCAATTGGTTGGATGTGACGAAGCCGACAAGGAGTGTGCCCTCGATGACGACCAAGACCTCAGTTCCACGAGGGTGAGTGTGGGGAGGGTTTAAACCTTCAGGAGCGAAGTCAATGCGAGCCATGGATATGCCCAAAGTATTGAGTCCTGCAAACTCGTTGACGGTTGCAGGTGTGACTTTCGATCCAAGTGGGTTTGCAGTATTCCCAGGCTTTCTGAACCCCATAAAGGTGAAGTCATCTGCATTGGCTTGCTTAGGGTCCTTGCAAAACTCCCCGTTCACAAACACTGCATAAGAAAACAGAACTCATCTTAATATGCATCACTCAATATGCGATGACTATTGTACTAGTTATAGTCGATGACAATGTCGTCATGCTACCAAAACAAAACCTTTTTGCATGTTCTGTTTATAGCATCATTGACAAGAAGAAAACAGTATGTCAATAACACTAGAATAGAGGTTTAACCTGCAGACTTTGGGTCGTTGATGGCCACGCATATGTCCCTGAAGAGGACTTGGGTCATAAGCAAAGGCAGTTGCAGTTGCCAAAGCCAAAATGAGAAGGCTAACTGGAAAGGACTTCATTGTGGGCGGGAGTTGGGGCTGATCTCAGGTTCTATTTCCTAGCTCAGAGTATTATTGCTCGAGGGAGGAATGAGGTGCCTTGCATGACATGGTCTCTATTTATACATGACAGTGCTTGACCTGGTAAACAATTTATGCAACAAGTTTCCCTGCAGAAGACCAAGTTTTCAATGTTTCTATCTTTATTTCCCCTTTCTTAATTCCAAACAATGAACCGTTCCATAACCACTATGACCGGGTGGCAGTCAATTTGATCTTCTCATCTCCAGCTTAAACAATGCATATTATCAGCTATGGAAGTGCTCATTCATAACTTTTACAACCTTGCATTATTCCTCCTTCACTTCTTCAGCTCTTCAGCATCAATTTGGAGCAGCATGATTAAACAAGCACTGTTTTCTTAACACAGTTTCATGCGTCCAAAGTGGATTGAATTGACCCTTTCTAGAGTAGGAAAACTCTTTTCACACTCATCTTCACCATGGAAATTTTTGGGCTGCAGATATTTCCTATCAGTAATAATTAGGGGACTTCGTCTGATTTAACATCCCAAACACTGAACTTAGTAGCAATCCACATAGCAGTGATTCACTCTCCTGTTGCACAAAACTTGATTCATTAAGTACCTTTGGGAACACAAGTTCATGGGAGGTCAGAAATAAGATGCTGTTGTCCAAAGCTGCGACTGCTGTACAACCTTATGAGCAGAAAAGTTTTACGAAAGTTAGAACTTGTAAGCGATTTCTTATTCCAAATTCCAATGGCTTCTAGAACTTACATGACATCGCTTACTTGAGGATCAAGGGTGTGATTGTTTCCATGTTGAGCTGGTGGATATTAATTAAGTCACCTAATTCTGTTGGAAAAACGAAGCTTCGGAAGGTTATAATTCAAAAGAGGCTTTTGCTATCAACACCAAAGAATTTTAGCTAATTCCTTGAAATTACCAAATGTCCCTCTATTGTTTCTAACCTCGACGCTCCTCTACTGATTTTCTCAGAGAAGTGGGAGAGTTGTTAAAGATGGGTAGATGATGAAGGCAACTTTCCAATCGTAATTGTCACGATAGATTTTGTACTAACCATTTTAAGAGACGAAAGTTGAAAAGACAGTCCCGCTGCCTTATGTCTTTGAGTAATGAGATTGCTAGAAGCACAAATTTATTTAATTAATTTTACGCTATATGATATTCCAATGCGCAGCTGCTCCCAATGCGTTATGTCTTTGAGTAATGAGATTGCTAGAAACGGTCCGCACTCAACTACTCCTGCACTCTCTATTCTCCGCCTGCTCCAATAAAATATACGTGGCAGCATCACACATTTTGATCTTTTTGTGATTATGACCATTACTCTTCTGGTTTGCATATTTTATTGTCACGGTCAATCAGAAGAAGATTGAGGTGGCCATCGAGATTGTTTGAGGAGAAATGTTCCGCATCTGCAGCATGAAGACTTTCAAGTTGCTGATATATCCCCGTTAGTAATGATTAATAACGTACGAATTAGCACCGAAGTACATGGGATGTACTTAGAAACCAAGCATTCTTTTTTTCTGCAAAAATTCATGAATATGGACTTTCTTCTTTTTTGGGGTTTCGAGGCGAACGATGATAAATAGAAGCACAATAGTTTGGCTTCTGAAGGAGGCCCACATATGCAAGACCCAGTTAAAAAATTAAAGTGGGAGAGATTGCTGAGATGGTTAGATTATGGTGACTGACAGCCCATATCTTACGTTGGAGACTACACTGCATAATAAAATTGTCAATGGATTAGATTGCACAAACAAGGACATTTAAAGGATTAACTATAATTAATGTCCCACATAAAGTACTAACAAGCTAATTTTTTAAGGGTTACAATTAAGAGTATTATTGATTTTGGTTTTTTGTCGGATGGACATCATGGTGAAGAGCAATTGATTTATTTGGTTGATACTAAATTTGTTGGCTTAACTTTTTGTTAAAGGTGAGTCCTGTTAAATAAATTAGTATAAAGACTTTAGGCTCTCTCCAGGTAATCTACTTGACGAGGCATGGCGACGAGTGCTCTATATATAAATGCAGATTGTTGACCAAGTACAGCGCTTTCTGCGTGATAGGCAACATTGAAAATCTTCGGATATTATGCAAGTTTGGTTTTAGACGCGATGGACGGGTCATTCCACAACAACTACAAGCACGTGTTGATTACTTTGATTTTATATTCCTAAGAAAAAGAAATGAACAGCAACTTTCATGAAGTGACGCGATGACCCGGGACTAAATCAATGGAGGCCAAGTCTCTACAAGGAATGTTCGCGTGACGGGTCTTTATCACGACCATTGATGTACTAATGAGCGTGATTTGACGTGATCTAGGGGCCTAAAACTGAGCCAAATAATTGAGTCCACCCTTGTTTGTCTTATATAATTTGATATCTGACGCCTTTTCAAGCTCAACTTGTTTGTGTAAAGACTGATACAATAGTGTCTCTGCAAATGTTGTTGAAAGGGTCCATCTCCGTGTCTCCCGAACATTTGCTTTTACATTTGCGGAAGAAATAGTTTAGGATTGCTGATGCTGATGTTCTCCCTCGTTAAATTAGAAAATTTGATCCACTCTGTTATTTGGAGGAAACTAAAAAGAATATTTAGAGCATATGCTTGCTTGCAATGCACTTTTATATGTTGGACCAAAAACATATCTCATCTTGGACTAAAGCATTTCTTAAGGTTGTTTCACATAGCTAGGCTTTGTTAATAAGGTTATCTCCTATTCTGTTGAATGGATTTCTAGATGGTCTCGTAGTTTCTGGAATGGACTTGTTGCGACCAGCGAACTTGAGGATTAACATGATTTTTACTTTGGTTTTTATGTTTTTGTTGAAAGTTCAAAAGTCCTTGGAGCAAGGATTATCTAGCAAGCATGCATTGATTAATGTACAAGTGAGAGAACTATGCTGGGAATGGATCAAGGAATCCGGCAGAACACTAACCCTAGTCAAATTGAATAGAGATATGGCATTTCGATTAGAAAAACACAATTCGATATCCAGTTCATCCTGCTTGACACCTTTATGCTTTGGTTTAATTAAGAAAAGCACTTACTAGTTTTTCACTTGAAAAAGCTTTGAATACGCCATAGGTCCATTCGCCTTTGGATCCTAAAAAGTACTTTGAAAATCAATGGTTTCAATTTGTGGATTGTACTTCACCTTCCTCAAATGATGTAGGTCACAACAACCAGACCTTGGGAGTTTGCAAATTTTTGTAATTTTTGTTTGACTTTTCCGGCATACGACACGTCAGCCAGTCCTCTTGATGAAGTAAATTGGATCACATGAAGAGTTTTTAAAAGGGAAATACGCAGGAACTTCATCGCTTTGCCAGGCGTATGCATTGCATTACGATTCAATCATGTACTTCCATTTTTTAGCTGTTTTTTATCCATTGCAAGGATGTAAAAACCGCAACACCAATCAGAAGCCTACCAAAACGAATATGTACTACGGACGATGATTGAAAGAAAAAAAACCTATACTCGGGAAAAAAAAAAGGTTATTTTTTGACTTCTGCTAATGAGGACTCGCCTATAGGAAATTGCAAGAGGAGCAGAGAGGTTTAAACGCAATTTACACTTCTTAATATAACATGGAGAAATGGGAGAGTTGTTGAAGATGTGTAGATGATGGCGACTACTTAATTTGCATATATGTAGTGAGCTTCACATCCAATCTGTTTTCGGTAGTGAATGTTTATTAGATAATTGTCCTTCTCTACTTGCGAAGAACAGAAAGTTCTATGACTTAATGTGCTCGCTATTCTTTTCCGAACACCTGATCCATATAAAATATCGTAGGCGACTTCCATTTGGTTATAGTGAGTCTTTGTCTCCCACTTCTTTTTGTCATGCCCCGAACCCCGTGCACGCAGCAACCCCTTCCTTGGTCAATAGAAAGCGATATCCCAAGTTTCATCGCCAACCCTTCATTTTTTAATCTTTCATTATGCACAAGCGGAAAACGAACCATCTCCCCATCAACAAACAATCAAGCAAGAAAACAGGGATAGTGTGATAAACAGCAGAAACACAACATCTACTCATATATACACATTTTTACATTTTTCATATTGGATTAACCTACGAAGAATCATTTCCGATTTACAAGCTTGACAGAGGGCCGATTCATCCTTTAAGCCAGACCAAAAAGAAGCTAGGCTAGGCAAACCCAACTATACACCAAAAAGAACCCTCAAGCTCGGCACTGCAGTCACTCGAATTTGGTGGACTCAGACTCCATCAATTCAGAGTTGGAGCCGTACGAGTTAGTTGCTGGTGAAGCGGGGCCAGGATTCTCCACCGCACCGTCAGGAGGGTCCAACTCCATGGGATCCCAGTCGGCGTCCTTAGGGCCCCTACCCGGCGGCCCATCATGACCTTGCTAGAGGACCGATCAGCATATCTCCATTCCGAATGAATCATGCCAAGAACCTATGGGGTATTAATTGCCCCGGTCCCTCATCCACCCAAATGGTGGTGAGATACTTCTCGTACAGATATGCCCGACCCGAAAGCGATGGCGTGTCACGACAGTATCCCAGTTCTTGGGGATACCGAACCTCATTGGCGGAAGTGCCATTCTAAGGAGTTGAAAGTGATTATACAATAACCAGTGAGATATAAATCTCAGCGAGTCCTCCCCTAAGCCCCTGATTAGAACTCTAACACAACTCAGAGTATCTCTCCAGAACCACCTCACAAACAAGTCACGACTAACAACCAACAACCAACAAATCACAACAACTAGGGTCAACCACCAACTACATAGTCGATTCGCATGCAACCTTACCTGGTATGCCAAACCCTGCACGTTGAATCTTAGTACAATACATGCAATGCACATAGCCATTAGATGATGCAGTTCATCAATCATATACGAGTCGCGTCACAAGCGATCTCACCTGGCTATTGCTATACCCTGCACGTTATCGATTCATGCGTGCGTGCCATAAATAATGTGATCAACATGTATAACCGAAACTAATGATGCCATGATTCTCATACACTCTTGCACTTTAGTGCACCACCTATCATGCATCGATCGATCACACGGGTCCCGATTATAAGATAAAATCGTTATGACACGACCCATACCGCGCCACACAATTTTACCCCATAATAAGGCCCAACTGACACAACCCTCACGAGTGCTCCAATTACTAATGACCTACCGGCCATAGCTAGCTTTCCGATTAGTGCTCATCCACCTTAACATTCATGCGTGCTCTAGTTATTAATGACCTTCCAGCCATGGCTAAATTTCTAGTCAGCGATCATTCGACTCCCGCCGGGCTACCGATAAAAAGATCGAGCTTCGTCCAACCCTGTCGAGCACAGCTACGTCTAGAACTCTCATTCAGACGGTTTCCCAAAAAGCGATATCGGTCCAGAATCTACTGCGACCGGCTTCCGACTCCCGCCGGGTATCGCCCCCAAACTCCTGTTGAGTGACAGTCCAACATTTGATCACGCAAACATAACTCCTCAAATCCTTCTCTCATAAATACGGTCTATCTCTAATGTCCCTCAGACTAGGCATATTTCTCTTTTTATGAAAATCACTCAATTCATGCAGATGCCCATGCATGTATACACTCAAATCACCTCATAAGATGAAAACACATGAAATTAGGCACTTTTCATTCTCGGGTGAACAGTGCTCGTGAACAGTACTCCGTGAACAGTAAAATTCCAGTATTTAATAACTAATAAATTAAATCCAAAAATCATTAAAACAATAATTAAATTAAACAACCAATCGATTAAAGCTAAACATGTTTAATTAACCACATAAACCACATTAAGCAAGTAAAGGAATATTAAACTAATCTAATCTTAACCATTAATCTAACCACCTATCTTAGGACTAATATAACTTAATTAAACCTCCTAAGCTAGAATTAACACTAATTAAACCAATCCTAAGCAAGTTTAGGCACTAATCAAGAGATTAGGAGCTAAACTCACCCGTTAAACGGGCCATGGATCACTATGAGTCTTGGAAACTCCATGACAGTAGCAAAGTCAATGCGAGCCATGGATATGCCCAAAGTATTGAGTCCTGGAAACTCCATGACAGTAGCAGGTGTGACTTTTGATCCAAGTGGGCTTGCAGTATTCCCAGGCTTTCTGAACTTCGTAAAGACAAAATCATTTGCGGTGGCTAGCTTAGGGTCCTTGCAAAACTCCCCATTCACGAACACTGCATAAGAAGACAGAACTCATCTTAATATGCATCACTCCATGCGATGACTATTAGACAAGTTATGATAGATAACCATGTTGTCATGCTACCAAAACAAATCCTTTTAGCATGTTCTGTCTATAGCATCATGGATCACAAGAAAACAGTATGTCAATAACACTAAAATAGAGGTTCAACCTGCAGACTTGGGGTCGTTGATGGCCACGCATATGTCCCTGAAGGGGCTTGGGTCATAAGCAAAGGCAGTTGCAGTCGCCAAAGCCAAAATGAGAAGGCTAATTGGAAGGAACTTCATTGTGGGCGGGAGTTAGGGCTTTGATCTCAGGTTCTATTTCCTAGCTCAGAATATTGTTGCTCAAGGGAGAAGTGAGGTGCCTCGCATGCTAACATGGTCTCTATTTATAGATGACAGTGCTTGACCTGGTAAACAATTTATGCAAGAAGTTTCGCCGCAGACTACCATGTCTTCAATGTTCGTGTCTTTATTTCCCCTTCTTAATTCAAAAGAATGGACTGTTCCATAACCACTATGATCGTGTGGCAGTTAATTTTATTTACTCATATCCACTTAAACAATGCATATTATCAGCTATGGAAGTGCTCATTCGTAACTCTTACAACCTTGCATTATTCCACCTTCACCGCTTCAGCTCTTCAGGCATCAATTCAGAGCAGCATGATCAAACAAGGACTGTTCTCTGACATACAGTTTCATGCATCTGAAGTGGATTGAATTGACCCTCTCTGGAGTAGGAAAAGCTCTTTTCACACATATCTTCACCATGAAAATTTTGAGGCCGCCGATATTCCCTATTAGTAATAATTAGAGGATTCATCTGATTTAACATGCCATACACTGAACTTAGTTACAATACACATAGCAGTGATTCACTCTTCTGTCACGCAAAACTTGATACATTATGTACCTTTGGATACACAATGCAAGCTCATCACTGATGTTATGAACATTTAGTACAATTAGTGCCTTGTCCATTAACTGATGGTTATGTGCAACTTTGCCTATGGTTCATGGGAGGTCAGAAGTAAGATGTTGTTGTCCAAAGCTGCTTCTGCTCTGTAACCTAATGAGCAGAAAGGTTTTAAAGGTTAGAACTTGTAAGCAATGTCTTATTCCAATGGCTTGTAGAACTCATGGGACATTGCCAACTTGAGGATCAAGGGTGTGACCGTTTCCATGTTGAGCTGGTGGATATTAAATAAGTCACCTAATTCTGTTGAAAAATGAAGCTTAGGAAGGTTATACTTCAAAAGAGGCTTTGCTATCAACCACAAAGAATTTTAGCTAATTCCCTTGAAATTACCAAATGTCCCTTTATTGTTTCTAATCTCAAAGCTCCTCCGCAGATTTTCTCAGAGAAGTGGGAGACTTGTTAACGGTGGCTAGATGAAGGCAAGTTTCTAATCGTAATTGTCATGATAGATTTCACGCTAACCATTTTAAGAGATAGAAAATTCAAAAGACAGTATGACTACCTTACATATTTGAGTATTGAAATTGGAAATATGGACATTATAAATGTGATAATTTTTTATGATGCTTACTTGAATACCTCGACTTTTTTTTCTGATCACTTGGGCACATAATTTCTATAACGTTTCCTTAATTGCCATAGCTTTCAATTGAGTGTCATAACTTTTAAAAATGCTTATCTAACATGGCATGACACTTGTGATGCATATTTATGAAAGTTATAGTATTAGAGCGCGTTTGGTAACGATTCTGTTCCCGGGAACAAATTCTGATAAAAAATAATTATTTTTTATTCTGTTCCCGGGAACTGATTCTGAGTAAAAGAACGCGTTTGGTAACTGTACAAAATTTCTGATTATGGAATAGAATTGCGTTTGGTACTTGTGTTCATTGATTCCATTCCAAATCAATTTATTTTAATTTTTAAATAATTTTTATAATTTTTCCTTTTTTTCTTTTCTTTTTTTCCTTTTTTATTTTTTTTTTTTTTATTTTTTTTTATTTTATTTTATTTTATTTTATTTTATTTTATTCTTTTTTTCCTTTTTCCTTTTTTTCTTTTTTCATTTTATTTTCTTTTCTTTTTTTTTTTTATTTTTTTTTTTTTTTTTTTCTTTTTTCCTTTTTCTTTTTATTTTATTTTATTTTTTTTTTTTTTTTTCTTTTTTTTTCTTTTTTCCTTTTTTTTTTTTTTTTTTTTTTTTTCTCCTATTCTAATTCTTCTTCAAGCCGGTCGCCGACCCTAGCGAGGCCGGCCCTCGTTGGCTCGGCCTCGCCGGACCTTGCCTTAGCCTGACGAGCCTCCAGCAAGCTCGCCGGACCGGTCACCGGCAACCGGCGGCATCGAACGGTGGCGGGCGGCAGGCGATGGCAGGCGGTGGCGGACGGTGGTGGCGGCGGACGGCAGCGGGCGGTGGTCGTGGGATGGCGGTTGATGAAGAAGAAGAAAAGAGAAGAAGAAGAGTTTTGATTCTCAATTTTGTTCCCGAATCAAGAATCAACTTTTTTTTTATTCTTGATTCTTGTCCCAAACTGATTTTGGGAACAAATTTGTTCCCGTGAACAAAAATTTTACCAAACGCGATTCTTGTCCCAAATTGATTCTAGAAACAAAAAATCAAAATCTGGAACTGTTGGGATGGTTACTAAACAGGACCCTTAAAGTGATCGATTGGAAGTTATAGTGTTCAAGTGAGTACTGTATATAAGTTATAGCATTTAAATGAGCGAAAAAAAAGTTATGATACTTAAGTGAACAGTATTTAAAAGTTACGACACTTGTGTTCTTTTCCTAATAAAATTGCTAGAGCGCAATTTTTGTTTATTAATTTGACGCTATGTAATAATTCAGTGGGCATCTGCTCCCCAAAAATAAGATTAGAAGACTTCAATTCAGCCATAGTGAGTCTTTGTTCCCCGGTTTCTTACCTTCGGCACATCGAATTTTCAATAACTAGTAATCTTAAGTTTTCTTCTTGGGGGGCAGAAGAACAGCCCAAGTGCCATAACTTGGCACAGAGGAACACTTAAATGCTAGTTTCGGAGTAAAGTGGAATACTTAGGGCGCGTTTGGTAACGATTCTGTTCCCGAGAACAAATTCTGATTAGAAATGATTATTTTTTATTCTATTCCCGAGAACTAATTCTGAGTAAAAGAACGTGTTTGATAACTGTACAAAATTTTTGATTACGGAATAGAATTGTGTTTGGTACCGTCTTCATTGATTTTGTTCCAAATCAATTTATTTTAAATTTTAAATAATTTTTATAATTTTTTTTTTTTTTTCTTTTCTTTTTTTTTTTTTTTTTTTTTTTTTTTTTTTTTTTTTTCCTTTTTTTTATTTTTTTTTTTTTTTATTTTTTTCCTTTTTTTTTTTTTTTTTTCCTTTTTTTTTCCTTTTTTCCTTTTTTTCCAACAATCGGCGGCATCGAACGGCAATGGGCGGCGGCGGACGGCGGTCGCGGGATGGCGGTTGATGAAGAAGAAGAAAAGAGAAGAAGAAAAGTTTTGATTATCAATTTTGTTCCCGAAACAAGAATCAACTTTTTTTTTATTCTTGATTCTTGTCCCAAATTTGTTCCCGGGAACAAAAATTTTATCAAACGCGATTCTCGTCCCAAACCGATTTCGGGAAACAAAAAATCGAATATGATCTTGTGGGATGGTTACCAAACAGGCCCTTAAGTGCCACTTCGGCCAAAATTCGGCCAAATGACCGACGTGGAAATTTTCCGGTGAGTTGGGTGCAAAACGGCGTCGTTTTGCACGCCGACGTGCGAGAAAATACAAAAACGACGTCGTTTTGTGTCCGATGTGTAAATAATTAATATAAAAATTAATTAAATTAAATTTAAACTTAATTTTATTTAAAATATTCTAAAAATAAAAAACTTAAAATTTAAAAAAATTAAAATTTAAAAAAAAAACTTAAAATTTAAAAAACTTAAAATTAAAAAAATTCAAATTAAAAAAATTAAATTTAAAAAACTTTAAATTAAAAAATTTAAATTTAAAAAAATTAAATTTACAAAACTTTAAATTAAAAAAATTAAATTAAAAAACTTAAAATTTTAAAAACTTAATTTAAAAATTTTAAAAACTTCCATATTTTTAAATTTTAAGTTTTTTTAAATTTTAAATTTTTTTAATTTTAAGTTTTTTTAATTTAATTTTTTTAAATTTTAATTTTTTAAATTTTAAGTTTTTTTAAATTTAAATTGTTTTAAATTTTAATTTTTTAAATTTTAATTTTTAAATTTTAAGTTTTCTTAATTTTAAGTTTTTTTTTTTTATGTTTTTTTAAGTTTTTTAATTTTTTTTAAATTTTAAGTTTTTTTTTTAAGTTTTTTAAGTTTTTTTAATTTTAAGTTTTTTTAAATTTAAAGTTTTTTAATTAAAGTTTTTTTAATTTAAGTTTTTTTTTTAGTTTGTTATTTAAGTTTTTTTTTTATTTTTTAGTTTTTTATTTTTTAGAATATTTTAAATAAAATTAAGTTTAAATTTAATTTAATAGTTCAGTGGGCATCTGCTCCCCAAAAATAAGATTAGACAACTTCAATTCAGCCATAGTGAGTCTTTGTTCCCCGGTTTCTTAGCTTCGGCACATCGAATTTTCAATAACTAGTAATCTCAAGTTTTCTTCGTGGGGAGTATTATCCACATACGGAAGTTTAAATACTCATTAGTTTTTTAGATCCTACTTTTGGCTGGAATCGGCCTTTTACCCCTCTGATATTAAGATGCTTGCTCTGCTTATCCTTGTCAATATTATCACAACGCAAATGCACAGCAAGGGACTTTATGGTGTGAACGTCCTGCGTGATGCACTGAAAAATCGGAAGCAAATCACCAACTAGGCAAGTCCTTTCATGGTGAAGGCGTATTTGGAACGCCTATCCCTGCATTTTCTCGTAAATGAATTATTCAACTTTTTAAGGATCTGATACTCTTTCTGAGGAAATGGTCTGCACAATCCCGCTGCTGAGTCGACCCTGGACGGCTGCAACAGTGAAGTACAGAGGTAAAAAAGAAAGACGATGACGTTATCTGTGAATATCATTCTCACCTTAGATTCATGCATTTCTTAGCTGGAGCAGAGGAAATTTAACCTGATCGGGGTTTCGTCGAAGCAGCAACGGAACGACCCATCACCGGATTTAGATATCTACTTACGGCCCCAGCGAAGCAGACTAGTCAATTGGAGAAATAAGGGAAAGAGTTGTTGAAAGCGCTCACCCAGGGGTTGATTTCCTAAACCCTATCTCTGTTGCTGTTGTCAAAGGTCCATTGTTGACCTTCTCAAACACTGATCCATTCAGAGAACAGTTCGGCTTTATCCTTCTCTCAGGATCATTATCTAACAACTCATGCACCTTCTTTTCTCCCCTCTGCACCGATAAAACCATGTGGCAGCATCATCCAATTTTGATTTGTTGTGATTGTGGCCTTTAGTCTTGTGGTTTACATATTTTATTGGCACGGTCTTATCAACCTCTAGAATGTGCTTTTTGAATTGGGTTATTAGGTGGGTGTTTTCATCCACTGAGCATTAAAAATGCTCGCAATACAACGTTTATTTTATTTTGCTTTGAATTGCATAATATGTAATACTTGGGCTTGCAAAAGAAAAGAAAAGGCCGAAGACCTCAGCCCATTCCACCTTCAGTCCAGATAAATCTGAAAATGTTTCCTTCTCTTCTCCCTCTTGTCACGAACCAGAGAAAGAAGAAGAAATGGGGCTTTTGCACGCACGCACGGGAGGCTACGATGACTCAAGTTTGCCTTTGTTTTGTAGCACTCTAGGATTATAATCCTTTGTTCATTTAACCAGGGGAAATTTTGGAGTCAGGACATAAATTCAGGTCTACGTTAATTTTGAGTTACCATGTCGATTCAGGAGTCGTTTGGCTGTGCAAATTATGTGGAAATGATCATTATGGTGTTGTGGAGCTGTGAGATCTTACAAAACCCAGTTTCAAGTTACGGTTTGATTGGAACGAATTTTTAGAGTTTTGTGCACATTGCTACTCAGTTCAAAATTTTTGTTTTTTACAATGGTTTTCACTATTCTTTGGTCATCTTTTGAGTTGATAAAGTTTAGGATCTTATAATACTTAAAAATATTTTTTTTTTTTCTTTTAAAGTTTGCTCATGTTAGGATTTGGTGCACAAATTCAACAACATAGAGTCTAAACATAAGAAAGAGAAATCGAGACACAAACTTTATCCTAGTTTACTCTCAAGGGGTACATCTAGTAGATGATTATGCTATAATGAGCTTCTCTCACATCTCTATATATCACTCTATTATGAGAGAAATAGAATATATATAGGCAGCACAAGAAAACTCTAGGGTTGAGAAAGCGTTAAGCTATTCAGTAGCTATTTATGGACCCAAGCCCAAACTACTCTTTTGACCTTATCCGTCGCTCGTTCATCGAGGAGTGAGATCCCATGTCTTCTTGTCGATGAGGAGTATAAACCATACCCTAACAGCTTAAACCGGAGTTCGTTAGAGAAATACAACACGATAAAGTTGGTAGAAGGAGCTTGTGTGGCTGTTTATCATGCGAGTGATTATTCGTCATGCAACTGCCTGCCTTGAGGTCTTTTGTCGACCCGTAGTGAATGACTCAACCCACAAATAGTGTTACCTAATAGAGTCTCGGTCGAAGTTAGTTGGTGTGTAAATTTGATATTCAAATTATGTTCTCTTTTTCATAGAATTTTGAAGCTTGCTAGGCAGCCTAGCTTCCGATTTGGGCTTTTGGTTAGTGGTGATTGGTGCTTATCTCCTTTATATCTGATGATTATATTTCGAAAGTGGTAAAGATTAAAGAGCATATCCGTGGCATAAAAATTGGATCAGACATTTGTTATCCTTTATGGTATTCAAAATAGTTAGAAATGATTTTGACCATTTGAAATAGTTTGATTTAAATACTTGTGATTGGTAGGAGAACTAGTGTGACATCCTAAAATTCGAGCCCTATAAGGGATGAATGAATATGAATTTCATCAATGCATTGGTGGTTAATCTCACTCGGAATTGATCACTCCTAAGATACTAACTTTGAGGGGAAATGCTAATAAGGACAGAACTCATACAACTAAAGGACTCAACTTGGGAAAACAACTTGATCGTGAGACTTGCGTGAGGATGATCCTATAGATAGGCAGATTGATTCTAAGGACGACTAGAAGTCGATTCGTGAACAAAACATAATGGAATGACAGGTGATTCCGTTTACCGTTATCGAATCCACGAACGATCCTATGTCGATCCTCAGTGATCGTGTACTTTGAAATAAGAATCTATCCTCCGTAATTTCATGCAGTCAATGACGTCCATGCGTCAAGATGTCTTGAACGTGGTTTAGCACGAGTCGGTTACGTGTGAATCCTCGGAGCTGCCCATCAATTTGAGTTGTAACCAAAATGGCATTGGGTGAAATTGACATGGCAAGAGAACTTAAGATTGGACTTCGAGTTATCGGGAATGCCCAAGACAAACTTTGGATGAAGCTACATCAAACAGTCGACAGAGCCAATTAAACCGAGCAATTGGAAAAGGGATTTTCGGACCGAGGAAGCGAGCCTGTGAGGACGTGGGCTGGGCCAAGCCAGTATGGGCCCTAGGCCCAAAGTGGGACAACCATTATAATGGGCCCAAAGAAATCAAAAGAGCCCATGGGGCCCAAACCAACTATTCATCTTTCAAAGCCCATGAGCCAATTCTTAGCCATTTCAAGCCCAACTAATTCCCAAGCCCACTCATATTCATGGCCAAGCCCAATCCTTAGGCCCATCCACCAATTTCAGCCCAAGGACAGATTGGTAAATTGGTGCAAAGTGAAATGACTATTTTGCCCCCAAGTGTGTGGATAAGGGCAAAGGAAGAGAGAGAAGGTGGGGTCAAAGGCATGGGGACTTGAAGTGGCCATTGAATGGCCTTAATGAGGGGTGCTTTCAGCCCTCACTTCACTCTCTCTCTCCCCTCATTCGTCTCTCCCTCGACGGAGCTCTCTCTCTCCTCGTTTTCCTCTTCTCCAGTTTATACTCCAGCTGACCCTTCGGTAAAGAATTGAGTCAAAAGTGGTCTTCCTGGATGAATCAGCCAACGAGCCACCCATCACCGTGACCGGAAGAGATAGAACGTTCCAAAGAGTCTGATTTCGTCCCGAATGGAGCCGCCGGCCGTCCTGGCCGGCCATCGCAAGCCACCGGTCGCTGGTCTGTCGGTCCGCTTACAACCTCATTGTTTTGCGTTTTTCTCCATTTTTCTCTCATTCCGGTCCTTCCTTTGCCCATCCCGACCTCTAGCAAGACCCCAAGACCCCTTGGTGCCTCAGGTTGCCGGCCACCCCCCTCGCCGGAGCTCCGGCCAAGCCGTTCAACTTAGTTTCTCCTCCAGCAAGGCTGTTTTTCAATGTTTTCAGTGGGAGTCCGAGCTGTGGTTGTTGTGTTGAGCTTGGGACCACCTTGGATTGTTGTTGTTGAGGTCCCGATGTGTAGCCACCGTCATTGCCGCCGCGTTGGTGCCTCCGGCCCGCTTAACAGGTGAGTTTAGCTCCTAATCTTTCGATTAATGCCTAAACTTGCTTAGGGTTTGTTTAGTTAGATTTAATTATAGTTTAGGAGATTTAATTAAGTTTTTTTAGCCCTAAGATAGGTGGTTAGATGGATGGATTAGATTATTTAGCTTAATCTTGATTTATTTGCTTAATTGTGCTTAGGTGTTTAATTAACCTTGTTTTGCTTAATTAATTGTTTTTTTATTTTAATTGATTGATTTCCTTAAAGTTAATTATTTTTTTAATGATTTATGAATTTAATTTATGGTTTATTAAATTCTGAAAATTACTGTTCATGCGACACTATTCACAAAAATACTGTTCACGTACACTGTTCACCGAGCACTGTTCATCCAGAATGCAAAAAATGTCTAAAATTCAGGTGTGTTGATTTTATGAAGTAAATGGATGTGAAAATGCATGGCATCCGCATGAATTGAGTGATGATTGTGCAATTGTGTGGTAATTGGAAATTTTGGTATTTATTCATAAAACCCCGGGTGTCGGGTTTTAACACCGAAAGTGGTTTTAATGACTATATCAAACCATGGGATTTCAAAAGGAAGAGCACCACTTTTCAAGGTTCAAATTGACCGTGTACTCACACACGCCTATTTTCTCAAATGTTTTTAATACGAAGAAAATAGGCCAGGATCACTATTTTAATGGAGACATTTGAGTGCAATGCACGGTGTTCTAGGCCGAGATTGATTGGTTGTGTGTTGGTTAAAGAGAAGCCGTCTCGAGCTTTTAAGCCGGACGTTACTAAATCCCACTTTTGGGTTACCCATTAATTAGGGTAGCGGGTCGCAGTAGATTCTGGACCTACGCCCTTTCGGGGAAGCCGTCTATTAAGATATAGACGTCATCGTGCTCAATGGTGGTGAGACGAAGCCTGGCTACACCAGAAGACACCGAACTAAAGAGTAGGTGACTCGGGTCGCAGTAGATTTTGGACCTACGCCCCTTCAGGGAAGTCGTTTATTAAGATATAGATGACGCCTTGCTCAATGGTGGTGAGACAATGCCGGGCTATGCTAGAAGGACAGTTCGGTAATGCCTTGAGTGGCTTAATTAACAAGTGGAACGCATGATTGTTTGAGTTGATTGGGTTGAGACCCTGTGATTAATTGAGTGGATAAAGCATTTCAATTGTTGTATGCATTGAGTATATGCATTGTGTTTCTGAACTGTGATAATGTGCAAGAATACATGATAATCATGGCATCTATGATTTCGGTCATACACGAGTTAAGCACATTATTTATGGCACGCACGCATGAATTGATAACATGCAGGGTGTGGCAATGGCCAGGTGAGATCGATTGTGATGTGACTCGTATGTGATTGATGAAATGCATCATCTAATATTGCGTGTATCGTGCTGAATTATAACGTGCAGGGTATAGCATACCAGGTAAGGTTGTATGTGAATCGACTGTCGGTTATTGCTTGTGGTGGGGTAGTTTTGGATAGATGCCCTAAGTTGAGTTGGTGTACTAACCGGAGCTTAGGGGTGGAACTTGCTGAGATTTATATCTCATTGGTTATTGAATAACCATTTTCAGGTCCCTAGTGTGAAGGGCCAGGAGCATGAAGCGAAAGGGTCAGGAGCATAGGTGACTCAGTAGTTCTTTATGACATAGACCTTCTATGTAAACTTGAAGTGTTTATAAAAGTGTATTTGATTTGAAATTGGTTGTCTTGCTTTTCTATCACATGTATGTCGTTGTCAGGGGATTAGTTAATTCACTTCCGCATGTGTAATAAAATAAAAAGGGTCGATGACGAGTCTTGGGAACGTCGCGAAATTATATCGACCACCAAGGGTTGTGCACGCGCTCGAGGTTTGGGGCGTGACAACTAGTATATGAAACGAATTGTGAAAGGTTATATGAATTGATTTATGAACTTAGTTTGTGAAACCTAATAGGATTTGAGAATCTTATACTATTGACATGCGTTGGTCAAGAACTAAGTTCTACATGGTGATGCGAGTTTTGTAGGAGCCACCTTTAAAACCTTGTATTACATTACGAGGTTGCCAAGGACTAAGTGCTATACCATGACACAAGTCTTGTGGGAGCCATCTCTAAAATCTTGTATTAGCGATACAAATTGGTCAAGGACTAAGTACCACTTGGTAATGCGAGCCCCGAGAGAGCCACCTTTAAAATCTTGTACCATTGATATATACTTCTCGAAGGCTAAGTGTTGTGCCCCCAAGTCATCAATGTTTTTGAATATAACATGGAGATATAAGAGATTTGTTGAAAATGAGTAGATATCTCTACTGCGAGCTTCACATCCAAACCATTTTCGATGTTGAAAGTTTATGAGATAATTGTTCGCATCTACTTGCGAAGTATGGGAAGTCCTATGGTTAAGTCTCTATTCTGCACTGAACGCCCGCTCCACATGAATTACAGTAGGGGACTTCAATTGGTTATAGTAAGTCTTTGGCTTTGTACGTTTCATGGAAAATGACTTTCAGGAAAAAAAATTTCGGATTTTCCAGTATTCATTTCACGGAAAATGAATCAGTAAAATAAAATGTTTTCCATCATTAAAAAAAAAAAAAATCAACCTTTCAAAGTGAGGAAAATGTTTTCCACTTTTCCATAACTTCTTCCACTTTACTTCTTTTCACCAACACATTTTCATTTTATTTTTATGCTTTCTTTTTCTTTTTTATTTTTTTAAAAATCGAGTTTTTTTTTTTCTTTCTTTCATTTTCATCTTCTTCCTTGGCCTTGGCTGGTCATCGGCCGCGGTAGCTGCCGGCGATTGACCGTGAGCCAGCTCGAGCCTCGCCCTAGGTCGGCGAGGCTCTACCTAGCTTGATCTGGGGAAGTTGAGCTCGGGCCTCGCCGGATCGGGCAAGGCGAAGGGCGGAGCTTGGGCCTCGCCAAATCCGGCGAGCTGGGCAAGGCTCGAGTCTTGTGACATCCCGAATTTCAACCCCGTCCCGAATATATGAAATGGGCATTTCGCCGGCGCACCTATGGTCCTTTTTCTCTGAGCTGATCACTCACGAGTTAACCAATCTATTTGGTGAAGCCGTTAAGGGATATAACCGCGGTAAAATCCCTAAAAGCTACTCGATAGGTCGGATTGGACTAGAATTGCGTTCGGTTGATTTTAACCACGAAATGGAATTCGGTTTCGGAAATCGGACATTCGAGCATGTCACGGTTCATGAATAGGACGTCGTCTTGTCTTTTTGGAGAAATTCCATTGAGTTCGGGATTTTTACGGAAAATCGTTGTGGACGATTCGGAAAATAAACAGAAACTCGGATTGGCCAATTTGAAGAGACTTTTGGCATCTAGTGTAAGCGAATCGGTGAATGGAAGTTGTTTGGGCTTTTTATGATTTCAAATTGGATCTCAACCGGATTTGTTTGTTCAGAAAATCGGATATTGAGAAAATTGAAATGGAAGTCGATTTTGAAGAAAATTCGTGGGATCAAAAGACCGCCTTCAATTGGATTTCAAATGTGCAATTGATGAAGAATTTGGCGTTGGGTGATCAATTGTTTTCATGTTGAAGTTGAACAAAATTCTAAATTAGTTTTGTTCTAGTCTCTCCTTCTCCTTCAAGGATTCATGCACCCATGCACGTAAACCCCCCTCTCTATTCCTTTTTCTCTTTTGGGCGTGTGCCCCTCCGGCCGACGTTGCCCCTATCTCACCCGCACATTTATTTTCTCTCTCTCTCTCTCTCGGTTCATTACCCCCACTGACAACCTTTGCAAGTCTTCAATTCCATTTTCCCATTTGACTAGTCTTCTCTTATCCAAGCAAATCACACCTTCTCTCTCTCTCTCTCTCTCTCTCTCTCTGCTGGCTTCAACGACAACTCTGGACACCCTCCACCTTATCCCTTCCATCTTGCTCTTATCTTCACGTACAGCTGCCCCCAACTCATTTATTTTATTTTATGCTTTTCCTTTATTCGGTGGAAGACCTCAGCGCCCCACGATCTCTCTCTCCTTCGTCAATTTCTCTGCAGCTCCTGTTCTCCGTCTATTCTCCTTCGAAGACACCAGGAGGAGCAGCGCCGAAGCTGCTTCTTCTCTGCAGCTCGCCCTCATGTCCCGCTCGGTCAACACCTCACGCCCGCAAAGCCACCGTCCGCCATCTCCACTCTCGGTCAAACCCCCAACACCATCGAAGCTCCCCTGTTGACCGAAGCTGTGCCGCACCACCGAGTTCTTCCTCCACTCGCTCAGTCCACGTCAGCTCCCCTGCCCCTTTCGTTGCCACCGAAGATCAATCGAAGCAGCTCACACGCAGCAGCTTCTTCAACGCCGCACGAAGACGATCCACGAAGCATTGCCAGCAAGCTCCAGCAACGCACGAAGTCAAGCCCTGCAAATTCTCCTCTATTGCTGCCTCGGTCTGCCCAACTCGCGGCCTTCATCTTGCCGTGCGAGGCCCACCGAATCAGTCCAGCAGATTTTGGGCCCAGCAGTTAGGCCCGTGCCTTCAGCTCATCTTCAACATTTTCAGCCCAATTCCGAGCCCACGTGGAATGCAGCTCACTCTCAGTCTATTGAAGCTTGTATGTGAAGCCCACGAAAAATCTCAGCCCATTCGAATTTTGGTCTAGCTCTTTGAAGCCCAAGCCCAGTTGAGTTCAGCGAAATTCTTGAAGCCTAGATCAAGCTCAGCCCAAGAATTTCAGCAGGCCCAAGCCCAGAAGTTTCTGCGGGCTTGTAAAATTAATTAATTATTTTTCGGAAATTAAGATTGAGATGGCAAGTAGACGTGGTCTACTATTTATTGAAAGTATCTCGGGATTTTTCCGACCCGAAATCTCGTGAAATTAAATTAATTATTTATTTATTTTCCGATCGAATTTTATCTGGTGGCGCAATTTCCGTTTATTTAATTGAATTTTTAAATTGTATGGAATTAATTTAAATTGTGAATTTTGGGATATGTCATTATTGAGTTGATTTGATTATTTTATTGAGAAATCGTTGGGCATTGGTTGTCGGTATCGAAAGTAAGTTGGTAATCACCTGAAAGAAAATACGTGGCTCGGTGATCTGATGCATCACTTTGGTGAACGAGTATCTTAGAGAATGCACGTGGGCCCGACGTTCCGGAATGGCATCTAAAAGGGCACGTGGCTCGGTGATCTGATGCGTCACTTTGGTGAACGAGTACCTTAGAGAATGCACGTGGGCCCGGGCATCATAAAAAGGACATGTGGCTCGGTGATCTGATGCGTCACCTTGGCGAACTAGTGCCTTAGAGAATGCACGTGGGTCCAGTTTTCGAGAATGGCATCTAAAAGGGCACGTGGCTCGGTGACTTGATGTACCACCTTGGCGAAGAGGTCGCCTTAGAGAATGCACGTGGGCCCAAGGTTCGAGGCACGTGGCTCAGAGACTTGGGATGTCGTCCTGGAGAATGCACGTGGCCTAGCTTTTAGATATTCCACAATGGGGAATGATTTGTGTGACATGTAATCGATTGGTTCGATTTGTTTTGAGTAAATGGGTGCCTATTATGAATTGTACTGATTTACAGGTGGGATCTGAGGCCAAGATAAGTCCTCTAACCTGTGCGTGTTTAGGTAGCCTATAGTATAATGGTTTACTAATCGGGCCTTAGTGGGGTAGAACTCGCTGAAACGTAGTCTCATCGCGGTTTGGGGAAATCATTTCAGGCCCGTAGATGAACCCAAGGAGGAGGAATCGGAGAAGGAGGACACTGAAGTGAAACCTGAGGAGAAAGATTTTTGAAGAAGAAGATGATCCAGAAAGGGATCCTGAGTACAACCGGATGAGGACTGAGGTCCCATCCCCTTTTGTGATAAGTGTTTAGATGTGAATAGAGTGAACTTGGAAAGCCGTGAATAGTTTGTGAAGTACTATGTTTAATGCCATGTATAAAGGCTTGGTTGTGGTTTTCAATATGAAAAATATGGCCTGCTTTTCTATCACATTATTTTATTGTCTGGGGATTTATAATTGCTTCCGCATGTGCTTAATAAATGAAAGGGTCGGGATATATAGTCTTGGGATATCGCATTCTAAAATCGACCAAGTAGAAGGATGTGTGCGTGCCCGAGGATCAGGGCGTGACAGGCCTCACCTGAGCTCGTCGGATTTGGTGACGGAGCTCGAGCTCCTGATCCAGGTGAGCCTGAGCTCCAACGCCAGATCCGGCAAGCTCATGACTCGCCAGAGCCCGGCAAACCTCTGCCGAGCTCGGGCGAGATTTGCTGAGCCTCGAGCTCGCCGGATTTGGCGACTGTGTCTTGGTCGGCCATTAGGCAGCCGGCCATTGTCAGGCCTGTGGTGGCGGAGGAAGGAGTAGGAAGAAGGAGGAGGAAGGAGAAAGGAAAAGAAAAAGAAAGAAAAAAAATAAAAAATAATAAAATTTTCTATTTCTTAAAATACAAATAATTAATAATTACGTAGTTGGGACGTTGACCCGATCATTTTCTCTCATGGAGATCTTCAATCGTCTGTCCAAGCTACCTTGTCACCATTGGTTTTGTTGGTCTCATACCTAGTGTTAGGCTGATGTTGCCTTTGGTGGGAGGCGGGTGTTTCTCTCCTTCCTTGCCCTATCTGTTGTGGTCGTTTGTTTATGGTTGGCAGCTGCTTTCGCCATGCTTGTTTTTTGATGTTTCTGTTTTCTTGTTTTAGCCACTTGGCTTTTCCTCCCGACTTCCTTCCACTCATAATGATTTTCTCATCTTGAGTGCAAGTCTTTTGAAGCCGTGTCGTTTGTACAGTCTGGTCTCTCCCATATTTATTACTTACTTTTACCCAAAAAAATTAAAAATTCATTTAAAAAATATAAAAAAATAAAACTATTTTTTGGTCAATTAAACATATTAAAATTCAATTTTTTGATAATTTTCCCAAACAATTAAATTAGCTAACGAATGGTGGAAAATATTTTCCACTCAGAGTTAAGTTTCAACCAAATTCATTTTCCAAAAAAATGACTTCCTAGAAAATATTTTCCGAAAATGTGATATTTTTCGCGAAACGAATGGACCCTTAGTCTCCCACTTTTTAAATTTTTTTTTTTTTCCAACTTTTGATATTCTTCTTTTAATCAAGTACTTTATCTAGAGTTACTTTAGAGAGTATTCTTTGCATATGGCACGATTTCTTAGTGAATGGTTTTTCAGATTGGGCTTTTTATTGATAGTAGTCATCATTTTGAAAATCGTCAGAAATTCAGCGGGCGGTGAAATACAAGAATAGTAAGAGTTCCCACCAAATTGGTAGCAGATGTCGAACTGTGAAAGTACAGCATGTTTTCTACAAGAACGACGATACATCCAGGCAATAGGAACAAAGTCAGCAACTTGGCACCACGAAGTGCTGATCTTCATGACATGCTGAGTGTGGATTGGGACTTACTGTGCCACAGTATCACAAAATTAGAGCATGAAAATTTGACACCAATGGAATATGGATGGATCGTTCTTGATGGATGTCTGATCAATACGAGAGTTCAGGTCCCGCAATGGAAAGCGTGCAATAACCTTTTGTGCTCGATAATTTGACAAGCAACACTTCAATGATCATTTTGAGGCTGATCCGAGTGCCCAAAGTCGTTGCAATTGTTTTCACTGAGCTTATATGCATCTGATCGAAATCTGTGTTTTGTTTCTATAATGACTTTGCTTGGCATTTGGCTCCGGTCCATATGAGAAACATTCGTCAAAACAGGGATCAAGAAACAGGAGATTCTTAGTAAATAATACTTTACTGATCAATTACTCATACAAGAGGTAAAAATACCCATTGACCACTGACATAAAGCAGTGTTTTTATTCTTGGAAGTCTCTCATGGAAACTAGAAATGCTTGCGTAAGTTAAATGGCTCAGATGCGCTGTTGGTGTTTTTCTGGTCATCCATTCCATTTAGTTGTTGTCGTACCAAAACTGTGCCTGGAGGTAGTCAACAGTTTTCTTGTCCACTTGGAAGGCCTTGGTGAGAACATCAGCAGAAATGGGTGGCTTTGCTCCAAAGACGGAGTTAGCAATGGTAATGACTCTTGGATTTTGGCTGCTCAAACCGGCAAAGGCCAGCGCAGGGGTCTTTCCAATATTCAACTGGAAGTGAATGAGTCCAATTGGGAAAACAAACACATCGCCTTTGTACAAGACTTTGGTGAAGAGAGTGTTGTTCAATTGGTTGGATGTGACGAAGCCGACAAGGAGTGTGCCCTCGATGACGACCAAGACCTCAGTTCCACGAGGGTGAGTGTGGGGAGGGTTTAAACCTTCAAGAGCGAAGTCAATGCGAGCCATGGATATGCCCAAAGTATTGAGTCCTGCAAACTCATTGACGGTTGCAGGTGTGACTTTCGATCCAAGTGGGTTTGCAGTATTCCCAGGCTTTCTGAACCCCATAAAGGTGAAGTCATCTGCATTGGCTTGCTTAGGGTCCTTGCAAAACTCCCCGTTCACAAACACTGCATAAGAAAACAGAACTCATCTTAATATGCATCACTCAATATGCGATGACTATTGTACTAGTTATAGTCGATGACAATGTCGTCATGCTACCAAAACAAAACCTTTTTGCATGTTCTGTTTATAGCATCATTGACAAGAAGAAAACAATATGGCAATAACACTAGAATAGAGGTTTAACCTGCAGACTTTGGGTCGTTGATGGCCACGCATATGTCCTGAAGAGGACTTGGGTCATAAGCAAAGGCAGTTGCGAGTTGCCAAAGCCAAAATGAGAAGGCTAACTGGAAAGGACTTCATTGTGGGCGGGAGTTGGGGCTGATCTCAGGTTCTATTTCCTAGCTCAGAGTATTATTGCTCGAGGGAGGAATGAGGTGCCTTGCATGACATGGTCTCTATTTATACATGACAGTGCTTGACCTGGTAAACAATTTATGCAACAAGTTTCCCTGCAGAAGACCAAGTTTTCAATGTTTCTATCTTTATTTCCCCTTTCTTAATTCCAAACAATGAACCGTTCCATAACCACTATGACCGGGTGGCAGTCAATTTGATCTTCTCATCTCCAGCTTAAACAATGCATATTATCAGCTATGGAAGTGCTCATTCATAACTTTTACAACCTTGCATTATTCCTCCTTCACTTCTTCAGCTCTTCAGCATCAATTTAGAGCAGCATGATTAAACAAGCACTGTTTTCTTAACACAGTTTCATGCGTCCAAAGTGGATTGAATTGACCCTTTCTAGAGTAGGAAAAACTCTTTTCACACTCATCTTGTGACATCCTGAAATTCGACCCCGTTTTGATAAAGTGAATGTCGTCGACGTGCCTATGGTCCTTTTTCTCTGAGCTGATCACTCACGAGTTAACTAACCTATTGGGTGAAGCCGTTAAGGGATGTATCTGCAGTAAAATCCTTAAAAGCTACCTAATTGGTTGGATTGAAATAAAATCACGTCTGATCGATTTTTAACCACGAAATTGAACTCGATTTCGGGAAACGAATTTTAAGCGTGTCATAATTTTTTTAGGACCTTGTCTTATCGTTCGTCAAATTATTGTCGAGTCCGAAAATTATTTCCGGAAACAAGAAACTACCTTTTTTTACTTCTTATTTCTATTGCAAATCTATTCCCCGACCACTTTTCTATTTCAATAAATTTAAAAATTAATTAACATTATCAAATGAATTTCTATTCTTTTTTTTGTTCTGGTAAACAAAAAATTACAAAAACAAAAAAGCAGGGACATTGCCAAACAAGCCCTTACCTTCCCATATCAAATTTTTATTACTAACAATCTTGAGTTTTCTTCCTGGGGAGAAATATCTACATTTGAAACACCTAGTAAATGAATTATTTGATCTTTTCAGGATATGTTGCTCCTTCTGAAGAAACGGTCCGCCCTCAATCCCACTACTGAGTCAATCCTGGAGATCGCTACCATATCAGATTCATGCATCTCTCAGCTGGAACGGAGGAAATTCAATCTGATTGGAGTTTTGTCAAAGCAGTTGCAGAACGATTCATCACTGGAATAAGAAATTTACTCATGGCCCCTGTAAAGCAGACTGGTCAATTGGAGAAGAAGGGAAGAGATGTCGAGAGTGCTCACGCTGTGGTTGATTTCTTAAAACGGTATCTCTGGTGCTCCAGTCAATGGTCCATTCCAGAACTTCTCAAACGCTGAACCATTCAGAGAACAGATTTATTTTTACCCTTCCCTCCGCATCATGTTTTGAACTCAACTACTCCTGCACTCTCTATTCTCCGCCTGCACCAATAAAATATACGTGGCAGCATCATCCCATTTTGATTTGTTTGTGATTGTGACCGTTACTCTTCTGGTTTTGCATATTTTATTGTCACGGTCAATCAGAAGAAGATTGAGGTGGCCATCGAGATTGTTTGAGGAGAAATGTTCCGCATCTGTTGCGTGAAGACTTTCAAGTTGCTGATATATCCCCGTTAGTAATGATTAATAATGTACGAATTAGCACCAAAGTACATGGGATTTACTTGGAAACCAAGCATTCCTTTTTTCTGCAAAAATCCATGAATATGGACTTGCTTCTTTTTTGGGGTTTCAAGGCGAACAATGATAAATAGAAGCACCATAGTTTAGCTTCTGAAGGAGGCCCACAAAGGCCCATATCTCTGTTCAACACCTTTTAAATACTGAAACTTGAGCAACAATCAAATTTTTCTTTTCTTTGTTAAAAAAACTACAGAAATCATGAAGAATTTCACGATTCAAACGTTTTCTAAGCGTGAAAAGGCACCTGCTCCTTAGAAACTAAGCTAGAAGAGCTCAATTTCGTTGTAACAAGTCTTTGTTTCCAAAGTTTCTTAACTTGACATTGTGATTTGCTTTCTTACTTTTTAAATTATCTTGAGTAAAGTTCTAGGAGAATCTTATCTATGATAGTTTGAATACTGAAGAGTTTTGCCAATCATAATTCTTGCTAAAAGCTAGTCGTCCTTTGTGATAGTGGTCGGAATGGATGAATCGTATAAGCTCGTGCAGCATAGCTTTCGACCACGTTGGCATCACCCCAACGGAGTTGGAAACACAAGTCAAACCGTGAATTATACCTCTTTGAACGTGAATCTGCACCGGGCATACGAAACAGTAAAGCAGAAATAAAAAGACGTAAATTCCATCGGAGAAGACCACTTCCATATCAGATTAACGGAAAAGAGGACGGGTCAAAGTGATGGGTGCTTCGACGTAGCAGCTGTGGAACAATTCTTTTCTGGAGTAAGAAATTAACCAGCACACCGGAGACTTGGTACCTGTCAGGCGTTCCTTATCATAAAAACATAATACCAGGTCAGCACTACTTTCATCTATAAAAAGGAATCAAGTATCCATGCTAGACATCTCACTCCTATCTCAAGCAAAGAAAAGAAGAAGATATCCAGGCCTGTAACTCTCCTGTCTGCAACCGCAATGAAGTTCCTTCCAACTAGCCTTCTCATCTTGGCTCTGGCAACCGCCACCGCTTTTGCCTTTGACCCAAGTCCTCTTCAGGACTTCTGTGTGGCCATCAATGACCCCAAAGGTTGGAGCTCTGCTCTAGCGACAGTCGAATCTTTCCATTCTGATGATGCTAAAAGAACTACCCTGGCAAGTGTTTATGCTTAGATAAGCCTAACAACGTGAATTCTGTTTCTTTTGCAGTATTTGTGAATGGGAAGTTCTGCAAGGATCCAAAACAAGTCACAGCAGATGATTTTTTCTTCAAGGGGTTCAGATACCCAGGGAATACCGCAAACCCACTTGGATCAAAAGTCACGCCCGCTTTCGTCGACCAATTTCCAGGACTCAACACTCTTGGCATTTCCATGGCTCGTATTGACTTTGCTCCGGGTGGCCTGAACCCTCCCCACACTCACCCTCGTGGGACTGAGGTTCTGGTTGTCACTGAGGGCACACTACTTGTCGGCTTCATCACGTCCAACCAATTAAACAACACCCTCTTCACCAAAGTGTTGTACAAAGGGGATGTGTTTGTGTTCCCAATTGGTCTCATCCACTTCCAGCTGAACATTGGAAAGACCCCTGCGCTGGCCTTTGCTGCTCTGAGTAGCCAGAACCCAGGAGTGATTACCATTGCTAATGCAGTATTCGGATCAAAGCCACCCATTTCGGCTGATGTTCTCACGAAGGCCTTCCAAGTGGACAAGAAGGTTGTTGACTATCTACAAGCACAGTTTTGGTATGACAACAATTAAGTTGATACACTGACGTCCAAGACGTCGGATTACCCCTGTATTCTCCATTCATGATTGCTGGGATTGATTATTGCTTTGCAATAAAAGAATTGCTCTCTATGAAACCAATGATGAATGTTTGAGTAATAAAAGATGATTCCAATAAAAGAATTGCTCTCTATGAAACCAATGATGAATGTTCGAGTAATAAAAGATGATTCTTAATAAGAATCTCTCTCTCTCTCTCTCTCTCTCTCTCTCTCTCCGCGGCAATATAGGCATTGAAAGGATTCCGAGTAATGCCTGACAACAACCACATTCACACCTTGGCTAGCGGGTTGAGTTTGCTAAATATACTGGTGCAATAACAACTAACGAAAAAATATGAAGTTTGGCCAAGCTAGAATATTACATAAGAAGAACCTCAATAACACTATTATTTTGTCTAGACATTTAAATGTTACAGGGAACAAGCATATGTTTAATACTATGACAGTGGCTAATTCATGATTTTTTACGCTTCTTGACTCTCGAAGCACAAACACGAGTTTTGAGCTTTATCAGAGGCCAAGCAGAGCCATCCTCTTGAAGGAACTCCAAGCGCGTGTCATCTCTTCTTGCGCTGAAAAAGTAGAGTGAAACAGGCAAACCACAATTTATTGACATTGGAATAAAAGGAAGATTAATGTTTGGTGGCCCCATTGCAAAGTCAGTCTTATACAAACTCTTAATCCTTGTAGAAAATTAACAAAACAGAGTAAGGCAGAAAATTACATAAGCTGTACTTCTATATCAGAATGATGAATTTACTTGAGTTAAACAATGCTATCAAAGCAAAATTATTCACACGCCGATACTTGAGATTAGTATGCAGTGATCAAGTGACAAATCCCGTTTGGAAAGTTAGTCAGAGACCCGGAGCGAGCAAGATGGAAAGAGACCTTGAATTAATTTTTCATTACAGCCCTCGAAAGATTTATGAGAGAGAGAGAGAGAGAGAGAGAGAGAGAGAGAGATAACAAACAGTGGAACCTTATGAAATATCAGATAACAAACAATTGTACTAGTACCCAAAGTTCAGCATGTTATTGGAAAGAATTCTTCTTTGTAATATAATGAACAAACATAATTACTCGTGAACATCTGCCTAATGGTTGTCAAACCAGTTCTGTGCTTGCAAATAATTGATCAGTTTGTTGTCCACTTGGAAAGCCTTTGTAAGGACATCAACATTGATCAGTGGCTTCGATCCAAAGACTGAATTTGCTATGGTTATGAGACCCGGATTCTGGCTGCTCAAGAAAGCAAAGGCCAGTGCATTAGCTTGTCCAATATTCAGCTGGAAATGAATGAGGCCTTGTGGAAACACGAAAACATCTCCTTTGGTCAAGACTTTGGTGAAGAGAGTGTTGTTCAATTGGTTGGATGTGACAAAACCGACGTAGAGCGTACCCTCCACGACCACTAGCATCTCGGTGCCACGAGGATGAATGTGGGGAGGGTTTAGACCGTATGGAGCAAAGTCAAGGCGGGCCATGGCGATGCCAAGAGTGTTGAGTCCTGGGAATTGGTCGACAAAGGCAGTCGTTACTTTGGATCCGAGCGGATTTGATGTGTTCCCAGGATATCTGAACTTTGTGAAGGAGAAATCATCTGCTACGGCAAGCTTTGGGTTCTTGCAGAACTTTCCATTCACAAGCAGCGCAGAGTTGCTGTCGTTGATGGCTACACAGAAGTCCTGAAGAGGACTTGGGTCGGAGGCAAAGGCATGGGGTGATGCCAAAGCCAAGAGGACAAATGTTAGAAGGAACTTCATCATGGAATAATTTCCGAGCTTCGGGTAGTTTGCCTCGGAAATTCTGTTCTGTTGAGGACTGTTGTGAAACGTGGCTCATCTATTTATAGTAGTTAGTCATTTGACTTAGTCCCAGTCAACAGGCCTGCAGGAAGCAGCTGAAGCAAGGAACAGTGCTAAGTCTATAACAATTGTTTATTCTTCCGTGTGATTGGTGAACCATTCTACAACTTCAACCCCCTCTTGTTTCTAAACCCGTTCTAATTGAGAATTAGTCATTCGATGAAGCATTCCCACTTTACTTCTCGTCTTTTTACATTCTCAGATTTTTAACTTTAGACGCCATGTTCAAATTTTACATTCTCACTGCCCCTATTTGATTGCTGTGATTATATTGGAGGGAGAATCGGTCTGTACTCTAGGCTATCTAACAACATAAAGAGAACAATTTATTTTTCACATGATCTCCAAGGATTAGCCTTATTTGTTGGATGTTATGGAAAAATCGATCTTCAGGACTACTATTGAAAAGTTATATACTTGATGATATTCTCGGTAATCTTCTTGGGGAATCATATCGATAGTAGCTTGAATAGTGAAAAGTTTGTCAGGTCATACTTTTGATGGAAGCCAGTCGTCCCAATGATAAGGTGTAAAATTTGGCATGTAGATATGGATGGACCATCTGAGTTTTGTCAAATATAGGTTTACAACGTGTTCACAGCAGCAAATTTTAAAACTAGTCAAACCATTCATTTTACTCTCTTATGCAATTCAAACAGATTTTGATTATTAATCTTATATCATCCAGATGGTGTGAAAACCCTGCATGTTTTATATGACAAAGTAAACATGATGTCTGTAGGAAGTAAATCGGCAGCTTGGCAAGTGTTTCACGGTGAAGGTGAAGGATGGAGATGCATGTGAAAACACTTGTACCTACATCATTTTCATTTGACAGTTTGGTATGATCATACGAAGCACTTCCAGAAGAATTGGCCCTCGCTCCATCCAGCAGAATCCGCATAGGACGTCAAAACAGTAAAGCAGTAGGAAACCGAAGATCTACGTATTATTGAAGAAGTCCACTTCCATATCAGATATCATGCTTTTTCTTAGTAGGGAAAGAGGATAGGTCAAAGAAAGGGGCATTTTGTTGCGGCAGTTGTGGAACAATTCATCTCTCAGAATAAGAAATTAACTACCATATAGGAGACTTGGTATAGCTGTAGATCTGGGAAGCGTTGCTTGTCATGGAAAGTCATATACTGGGTCAACAACACCGTCATCTATAAAAGGGGGTCATGTCTCCATGCAAAACATGTACTCTCATCTCAAGCAAACAAGAGAAGAGGTAGCTATCAAAGCCCTGACCAGAGACTCCCTCTCCACCACAATGAAGTTTCTTCCAATTAGCCTTCTCATCTTGGCTCTAGCAACTGCCACCACTTTTGCCTATGACCCGAGTCCTCTCCAGGACTTCTGTGTGGCCATCAATGACCCAAAAGGTTGGAGCTCACTGACGCATTATTCATATGTTTCTGTTCTGTGTAATGATCCTATAAGTATTTCCGTGAAAGGAGTTTCTGCTTAGATAAGCCTATTAACGAGAATTCTGTTTCTTATGCAGTATTTGTGAACGGAAAGTTTTGCAAGGACCCAAAACAAGTTACAGCAGATGATTTCCTCTTTAAGGGGTTCAGATATCCTGGGAATACTGTGAACCCGCTTGGATCAAAAGTCACGCCTGCTTTCGTCGACCAACTTCCAGGACTTAACACTTTGGGCATTTCCATGGCTCGTATTGACTTCGCTCCGGGTGGCCTGAATCCTCCCCACACTCACCCTCGTGGGTCCGAGATTCTGGTTGTCGCTGAGGGCACACTGCTTGTCGGCTTCGTCACATCCAACCAATTAAACAACACCCTCTTCACCAAAGTGTTGTACAAAGGGGATGTGTTTGTGTTCCCAATCGGTCTCATCCACTTCCAGCTGAACATTGGAAAGACCCCTGCGCTGGCCTTTGCTGCTCTGAGCAGCCAAAACCCAGGAGTGATTACCATTGCTAATTCAGTGTTTGGATCGAAGCCACCCATTTCGGCTGATGTTCTCACCAAGGCCTTCCAAGTGGATAAGAAGGTTGTTGACTACCTTCAGGCGCAGTTTTGGTATGACAACAATTAGGTTGACGCATTGAACTCCAAGATGTCGAACTACCCCTGTATTCTCCATACATGATTGCTGAGATTGATAATTGGTTCCCAATAAAAGAATTCTTCTTATTGTAACTGATCGTGAACGTTTTGAGTCATAAATGATCATTCTTCATAAGAATCTCTCTCTCTCTCTTTCTCTCTCGCACGAGCACGCCCCCCGCCGCCCTCCCCCCCATGCAATGTTGGCTTTAAAAGGTTTCCATGTTCTGCCTGACCGTTAACACATGCAAACCTTGGCAAGCTGGAGTGATTTTGCTGAATATACCCGTGCAATAACACGTAAAATAAAACTATGAAGTTTGGCCAAGCAAGAAAATTACATCAGAAAAACTTTAATAACACTTCCTTAGCATTTAAATGTTACAGGGAACAAGCATATATTTAATTTCATGACACTGGCTAATTCATTATTCTTTTTAGCATCTCGATTCCCTAGTACAAACACCAGTTTTGAGCATTATCAGTGGCCGAGCAGAGGCATCCTATATAGACTCTCTCTGCCTCTCGAAGGAACTCTGCGCGCATGTCATCTCTTCTTGCGTTGAAGTCGAGTGAAATAGGGAAACTGCTATCTATGGACAATGTGAAACATTTCTTTACTGCATTGGAATTATTTGGATAAATAAATGAAGATCCTCAAGATATACCACTCATGGTCATTGTAACATTTTATGGGCATGAATGGAATAAAGAGATAATTAATGTTTGGTGGCCCTATTCCAAGGTCAGTCTTAAACAAACTCTTAATCCTTACGGAAAATAAACAAACCCAAAGTGAGGAAGAAAATTACATAAGACGCAGCTCTGTATCAGAATCATGAAATTGCGTGACTTAAACAATGCTATGAAGGCAAAATTATTCACAAGCTGATATTTGAGATTGGTCTGGAGTGATCAAGTAATATTTCTCGTTTGGAAAGACAGAGACCTGGAGCGAGCAAGATGGAAAGAGACCTTGAATCAGTTTTTATCTAAGCCCTCTAAATATTTACGAGAGAGAGAGACAGAGAAATCTTATCATAAATCGGATAACAAACGAATGTACTAGTACCCAAAAGTCAGCATGTTATTGGAAAGAATTCTTCTTTGTAATGTAATGAACAAACACAATTACTCGTGAACATCTGCCTAATGGTTGTCAAACCAGTTCTGTGCTTGCAAATAATTGATCAGTTTGTTGTCCACTTGGAAAGCCTTTGTAAGGACATCAACATTGATCAGTGGCTTCGATCCAAAGACTGAATTTGCTATGGTTATGAGACCCGGATTCTGGCTGCTCAAGAAAGCAAAGGCCAGTGCATTAGCTTGTCCAATATTCAACTGGAAATGAATGAGGCCTTGTGGAAACACGAAAACATCTCCTTTGGTCAAGACTTTGGTGAAGAGAGTGTTGTTCAATTGGTTGGATGTGACAAAACCGACGTAGAGCGTACCCTCCACGACCACTAGCATCTCGGTGCCACGAGGATGAATGTGGGGAGGGTTTAGACCGTATGGAGCAAAGTCAAGGCGGGCCATGGCGATGCCAAGAGTGTTGAGTCCTGGGAATTGGTCGACAAAGGCAGTCGTTACTTTGGATCCGAGCGGATTCGATGTGTTCCCAGGATATCTGAACTTTGTGAAGGAGAAATCATCTGCTACTGCAAGCTTTGGGTCCTTGCAGAACTTTCCATTCACAAGCAGCGCAGAGTTGCTGTCGTTGATGGCTACACAGAAGTCCTGAAGAGGACTTGGGTCGGAGGCAAAGGCATGGGATGATGCCAAAGCCAAGAGGACAAATGTTAGAAGGAACTTCATCATGGAATAATTTCCGAGCTTCGATTAGTTTGCCTCGGAAATTCTGTTCTGTTGAGGACTGTTGTGAAACGTGGCTCATCTATTTATAGTAGTTAGTCATTTGACTTAGTCCCAGTCAACAGGCCTGCAGGAAGCAGCTGAAGCAAGGAACAGTGCTAAGTCTATAACAATTGTTTATTCTTCCGTGTGATTGGTAAACAATTCTCTAACTTCAACCACCTCTTGTTTCTAAAGCCGTACTAATTGAGAATTAGTCATTCGATGAAGCATTCCCACTTTAGTTTTCGTCTTTTTACATTCTCAGATTTTAAATTTTACATTCTCATAACCCCTGTTTGATTGCTGTGATTATAGTGGAGGGAGAATCTGTCTATACTCTAGGCTATCAAACGAAATAAAGAGAACAATTTATTTTTCACATGATCTCCAAGGATTAGCCTCATTTGTTGGATGTTTTTCAAAAAATCGATCTTTAGGACGACCATTGAAAAATTATGTACTTGACGGTATTCTTGGTAACCTTCTTGGGGAATTGTATCGATAGTAGTTTGAATAGTGAAGAGTTTGTCAGGTTGTACTTTTGGTGGAAGCCAGTTGTCCCTATAATAAGGTGTAAAATTTACATGTAGCGACGGATGAATCATATGAGTTTGTGAAATATAGGTTTACAACACGTTCACGGCAACAAATTTGAAAATGAGTAAAACCATGCAATTTACCTCTCCAATCCAGTGATTGTGATCAAAGAGATCCTGATTATAAATCTTATCATGGAAGTACGCATCAACTAGATGGTGTGAAAACCTTGCATATTTTGTATAAGAAAGTAAACAATAGGAATTAAATCGGCAACTTGGGAAGTGTTTTCATGGTAAAGGATGGAGATGCAAGCGAAAACATTGTTCTTCCATCATTTTCAATTGGCAGATTGATTTGGTCATACGAAGCACTTAAGACAATAATTGGCCCTCGCTCCATCCAGCTGAACTTGAATACGCGTAGGACATCAAAACAATAAAGAAAACCGAAGATTTACATATTGTTGAGGAAGTCCAGCTGAACTTGAATACGTGTGGGAAATCAAAACAGTAAAGAAAACCGAAGATTTACGTATTATTGAAGAAGTCCACTTCCTTATCAGATATCATGCCTTTTCTTATCAGGGAAAGAGGATGGGTCAAAGAAAGGGGCATTTTGTTGGAGCAGTTGTGGAATAATTCATATCTTGGAATAAGAAATTAACTACCACATAGGAGACTTGGTATAGTTATAGATCTGGGAAGCGTAGCTTATCACGGAAAATCAAATACAGGGTCAACACCACCATCATCTATAAAAAGGGGTCATGTCTCCATGCAAAACATGTACTCTCATCTCAAGCAAACAAAAGAAGAGGTAGATATCAAAGCCCTGACCAGAGACTACCCTGTCCACCACAATGAAGTTTCTTCCAATTAGCCTTCTCATCTTGGCTCTAGCAACTGCCACCACTTTTGCCTATGACCCGAGTCCTCTCCAGGACTTCTGTGTGGCCATCAATGACCCAAAAGGTTGGAGATCTACTCACGCATTATTCGTATCTTTCTGTTCTGTGTAATGATGCTATAAGTATTTCCGTGAAAGGAATTTCTGCTTAGATAAGCCTATTAACATGAATTCTGTTTCTTATGCAGTATTTGTGAACGGAAAGTTTTGCAAGGACCCAAAACAAGTTACAGCAGATGATTTCCTCTTTAAGGGGTTCAGATATCCTGGGAATACTGTGAACCCGCTTGGATCAAAAGTCACACCTGCTTCCGTCGACCAACTTCCAGGACTTAACACTTTGGGCATTTCCATGGCTCGTATTGACTTCGCTCCGGGTGGCCTGAATCCTCCCCACACTCACCCTCGTGGGTCCGAGATTCTGGTTGTCGCTGAGGGCACACTGCTTGTCGGCTTCGTCACATCCAACCAATTAAACAACACCTTCTTCACCAAAGTGTTGTACAAAGGGGATGTGTTTGTGTTCCCAATTGGTCTCATCCACTTCCAGCTGAACATTGGAAAGACCCCTGCACTGGCCTTTGCTGCTCTGAGCAGCCAGAACCCAGGAGTGATTACCATTGCTAATTCGGTGTTTGGATCGAAGCCACCCATTTCGGCTGATGTTCTCACCAAGGCCTTCCAAGTGGATAAGAAGGTTGTTGACTACCTTCAGGCGCAGTTTTGGTATGACAACAATTAGGTTGACGCATTGAACTCCAAGGTGTCGAACTAACACTGTATTCTCCATACATGATTGCTGAGATTGATAATTGGTTCCCAATAAAAGAATTCTTCTTATTGTAACTGATCGTGAATGTTTTGAGTCATAAATGATCATTCTTTATAGGAATCGCTCTCTCTCTCTCGCCTCCCCCCCACCCCCAATGTAATGTTGGCTTTACAAGGTTTCCATGTTCTGCCTGACCGTTACCACGTGCAAACCTTGGCAAGCTGCTCGAGTTTGCTGAATATACCCGTGCAATAACACTTAAAATAAAACTATGGAGTTTAGCCAAGCTAGAATATTACATCAGAAAAACCTTAATAACACTATTCCTTAACATTTAAATGTTGCAGGGAACAAGCGAATATTTAATTTCATGACAGTGGCTAATTCATGATTTTTTTAGCATCTCGACTCCCTAGTACAAACACCAGTTTTGAGCATTATCAGAGGCCTAGCAGAGGCATCCTATATAGACTCTCTCTGCCTCTCGAAGGAACTCTATGCGTATGTCATCTCCTCTTGCGTTGAAGTCGAGTGAAACAGGCAAACTGCTATCTATGGACAATGTGAAACATTTCTTTACTGCATTGGAATTATTTAGATAAACAAATGAAGATCCTCAAGATATACCACTCATGGTCATTGTAACATTTTATGGGCATGAATGGAATAAAGAGATAATTAATGTTTGGTGGCCCTATTCCAAGGTCAGTCTTATACAAACTCTACGGACAATAAACAAACCCAAAGTGAGGAAGAAAATTACTAAGATGCAGCTCTATATCAGAATCATTAAATTGCGTGAGGTAAACAATGCTATGAAGGCAAAATTATTCGCACGCTAATATTTGAGATTGGTCTGGAGTGATCAAGTAATATGTCTCGTTTGGAAAGATAGAGACCTGGAGCAAGCAAGACGGAAAACGACCTTGAATCAGTTTTTATCTCAGCCCACCAAATATTTACGCGAGAGAGAGAGAGAGAGAGAGAGAGAGAGAGGGGGGAACTTATCAAATATCAAATAACAAACAAATGTACTAGTACCCAAAAGTCAGCATGTTATTGGAAAGAATTATTCAATGTAATGTAATGAACAAACACAATTACTCGTGAACATTTGACTAATGGTTGTCAAACCAGATAAGATAATTCGATTAGGGATCAACCGCTTGACCATAAGGACCGACAATAGTCAATACTATATTGTTATAAGTTAATTAGTAAATGAATATAAATCGATTTGACGGAAGTACGTAGTTGAATCGCGGGTGATTTCACACAATTACAATATTTGCGTCGAACAACGATAAACCGATTTTTCTATTGATCTTATATTCAAAATACGTAATTGAACCCTCATGATTACATGACAACCGAGGGTTGTCCACGATTCGAAAAGGCACAAAAGTGGATAAAAAATTATTGAACACGGGTCGACCGCATGAGAACACCTAAAAGTCACATGATAGTTTAGGTCGTACTAAAGTAGCGTTCGATCGATTTTTAATCATGAAATTTAATTCGATTTCGGGTATCGAACTTTCGAGGGTCGCAAGACTAATTTATTGAACGTCGTGTCATTTTCTGTTGAATTATCGGCAAGTTCAAAATTTAGGAAAATAAATTATCGGATAGAAATTGGGAACCGGAAAAGGAAAATCGGACACAGTGGCAAGGTTGCAAATTTTTTGCCAAGATTTTGGTTTAAAAAAAAAGGGATATAAGAAGATATTTTGGGGACAATTTGCAAGTTGAAGAGGGTTTTAAGGGGAGTTGGTGAGAAGAGATGATGGGTTTCTTTTGAGAAAAATCCTAAGAAAATCTATTCTCTTTCTCCCCCTCTCTCCCTCCCCACCCGCCGGTCGCCCCCTCCTTTTTGCTCCCATCTCCCTTTCCTTCACACACCCACATCTTCTTATTTTTCCTTCCTTCTCCATTTCTCTTGCCCCCCCTTGCCGCAAGCCACCATTTCCTCACTCACCATCATCTTCATCTCATCCACACCATCCCATCCTCACCACCACCACTGTCCACCACCCTCGTCACGACCGCCAAGCTCCCAAGTCATCGCCGCTTGAGCCGCCCGTCTGTCAAATTTGACCGCATCACCATCGCCGTCCCCAAGCCACCGTCTACGTCGTCCTCACCTTGAGTTGCCACCACCACCACCAAGCCGAATCCTCTAGGTGGTTGTGAGCTTGAGGAGCCATCGCCGCTGCCATCGAGTTTTCGTTCGAGTTGCAAGCCTCGTATTTTAGTTGTCATCACGCCCCCATCGCCGCGAGCTCGTTGTCGTTGAAAACCCATGAGTTAACTTCCTAATTGTGGATTAGGTGTTAATTACATTTATGGGTTGATTAGTTTAGGGATAATGATAGTTAGTATTAATTAATTTTGGTTTAGCCTTAATTGCGATTAAAATCTGTTTAGATTAAATTTAAGTGCGATTAGTTTAATTAAGTACGATTATATTAATTAATCATGGTTAGATTAGTTAATCGAGTTTAATTTAATTAATCATGATTTATTTGATTAATTGTGATTTATTTTTGTTTTATCGTACTTTTTTTAATTAATCGTGATTATTTTAATTAACAGCGATTAATTAGGCTAATCGCAATTAATTAGGCTAATTACGATTAATTAAGCTAATTGCAATTAATTAGGCTTCCCTTTTTCACTCTACAAGGATCAAGACCAAATGAATCTTCATTCAAATTTAATTATAGTTAGGTTAATTAATCGAATTTAGCCTAATTAATTGCAATTAGCTTAATTAATCATAATTAGCCTAATTAATTGTGATTAGCCTAATTAATCGCGATTAATGTAATTAATGACATATTAGCTGTCAGGTAGAATTTTACATTTGTTTTTTTGGATGAGTTTGTGCATAATTCCGATTGTTTGCACGTGTGATGCCATGTTATTGATTGCTCTATGATAAGTTTCATTTACTTTTCCAAAGGAATGTTTTATAGGCAATAAAATGGTAAAGTTTGAGGTGTCGAGTTTGGACGCTAAATTTTACGTGCTAAAGAAAACAATAGAGTTTAAAAATGGAAGTGTGTAAAGTTTGACGATTTGATTTCAAATACGTGACAATGTACAAATATATTACTGGGATTTTTAAGTGTGAAAAATTGCCAAATTTGATTTTTGAAAACGAACTCTTTTGTTCTTGGTTAATTAATGGTAATAAGAATTGGCTTAGTTGTTGGGTGCTTGGGTGGTTATTTAATCAAACCCATTACCCAACGGGAGTTTAGGGGCAATACTTGATTTTTATTAGATGCCTGGCGAGGGTCCGAATGCCAAGTCATGGTTAAGGTCAAATCGATGCTCTTTTATTGAATGCCATTTACGTGGGGGTTCTAGACGATGCCGTACCCGATGGGGCGGGACAATATCCAGTCATGTTAGAAGACCGCTGATTCTTGTGTTAGCCGTGGCCCGAAGGGTTGTAATATTTTGAACACGTGTGTTGGCAATGCGCTTGGAATATTTCGAATGTGTTCTAATTATTATTTATGTATGTTGCACTAATATTGCCATGTGAGATGTACTAATATGCAGGGACGTGCCAAGGCGAGGTAAGATTGTATACCGTTGTGTGTTTAGGCTGCCTCCGAAGCGAATTAGCTTCCTAATTGAGGTTTAGGAAGTTAACTTGCTGAGATTTATATTTCACCCCATTGTTGTTAATTATTTTCAAGGTTGTAGCATGGAGAACTACTAGGTACGATTATCGTGGGCGCGAGATGCAACACTTTTTGCTAGCATTGCCGTTAGTGAAGTTTAGATTAACCCTAACCCTAGTACGTTTTTTAGTTGGTCGGTAGGAAATCGCCCTTTTGAATGGGCTTGTAATTATTAAATTTCCTAGGGTTAACAAGTAATAAATAAAGGTTGTGCCTTGGGAAATATTTAATCTGTTTTACTATCCCCGCTGTGATGATTGATTGGGTGTTATTTATATTATGCTTCTGCTTGCGCTTAATTGAAAGATAAAAGGATTGGTTCGGTGACGCATCCTAGGACGTTGCATTTTTAATCGACCGTCGTAAGATGTTCATGTGTTTGGGGTTTGGGGGGTGACATTCATCACCTCAATTCAATTGAACAACATCCTCTTCACCAAAATCTGGTACAAGGGGGATGTGTTTGTGTTCCCCATTAGTCTCATTTACTTCTAACTGAACATTGGAAACACTTATGCACTGGCCTTTGCCAGCTTGAGCAATCAGAGCCCAGGAGTCATTACCATTGCTAGTGCTGTCTTCAGAGCAAGGCCATCAATCTACCAAGATGTGCTCACCATGGCGTTCCAAGTGGACAAGAAGGTCATTGACTACCTTGAAGCGTAGTTTTGGTATGACAATGCCTAAGGTTGCTTTGTGAAATGTCAAACAGCCTAATGTCAAATAGCCTGAACAGTTTTGAGATGATTAGTACGTAATAGCTAAAGCTATGACATGGCACCAAAGACAATCTTTCCTCCTCTTGAGGAAATGACCTCTGTAAAGATCCATGAAAGGGTTTACCGCTTCTCTTCCTATTGGGTTAAGAAAATAAATCTTGGCTATTTTATTCTAAGAATAAATATTATTGTTGAGCTGATGCCTCATCGAGTAGTTTAGCGAGAGAGAGTCTAGGTAGGTCTATTAACATATTTAATTGGACTCACTTCCATTCAAAAATATAAGTCAATAAACTTAGAGTAAGCTGGATATGTTAACTACTTTTTATCACTTCGTTTATCCAATGTGGAACCCATTTAATACTATAGAATGTACAATTAAAAAAATTGGTTTTCTCGTACTTTATGTGGGGAGTTAATTGTGGTTTACTTCGCTAAGTATCATTGTTCAAGCGGTCTGATATCTTAATGATGTTTCTATGCAATGTAGTTTCTAACTTAAACAAATTTGCACTGTTAACTCATTCCATTTTTCAAGGGATGAATGACGAGGTGCGGAACCCTAGAGTACCATAACTTGGCAGAAATGGACACTTAAGTGCCATAACTTTCGAAAGGTATACTTAAGTGCCAAAATCGGAGCAAAGTGAATCACTTGAGTGCCAATCTGGTCAAATTGCATAAATGGCATTTTTCCGGCAAAGCGAGTGCAAAATGATGCCGTTTTGCATGCTGACGTGGCCAAATAATGCAAAAAACAGCGTCGTTTTGGGTTAATGTGGTAAAAAAATAATATAAAAATTAATTCAATTAAATTTAGTTAAAATATTTAAAAATAATAATTTTAATATTTAAAAAAGAGAAGGGGGGGGGGAAGGCGGCTAAGGGGGAAGGTGGCTGGGCCGGCGACGGAGGGGGAGGGTCGGCCGGGGTCGCGGGCCCTAGCTAGGGGCTGGCTACCCCGGCCGACCGGCAACGAGGGCTCGCAAGCCCTTGCCTAGATCCGGCGAGGGTCGGCGTACCTCGCCCGGCCGGGCCAAGGGCCACCTCGCCGAGGCGACCTCTAATTGGCGGTGGCCCTTGGCCCGATCGGGCGAGGGCCGCCGACCCTCGCCGAATCTAAGTGAGGGCCGCGAGCCCTCACCAAGCCTCGATGAGGGCTCGTGGCCCTCGCATCCATCCGGCCGTAGTGGGTGGGGGGGGGGGGGGGAGGAGGAGGAACGAAAAATGGGGGGGGAGGAGGAAGAGGGAGGCAACCGGCGGCGAGGGTTGAGGCCGTCAAGTTGGCGGCTCCAGCCGATCGGCGGCGATGGCTACGACGGCGAGGCGAGGGCACGCAGGCCCTCACCGTCGGTCGGGCCGGGGCCGTCGCCCTCGGCCCGGGCTCGGTGGCCCCGGCCGACCCTCCCCCACCTTCCGGTGAGGGCGGGGAGGCGATGGCGGCGAGGGCTCGGCCCTCAACCGCCGGCTGCCTTCCACCTCTATTTTTTTAAATAATAATAAATATAAATTATATTATTATTTTGTTTTAAATTAATTTTAATTAATTTTATATTATATTAAAATTCAAATTATGCCAAAATGACATTGTTTTGGCTGATTTAAGGGCTCTATTTTGGCCAACACCTGAAACGACGTTGTTTTGGGTGAATTATAGCTGACTCAGCTCTCCGGCGAGCCACCTCAGCAAGAAATATTAATATTTAATTGCCACGTATGATTTCCAGTCGGCTTCACCGGAGGTGGCACTCAAGTGTCCCACTTTTCTTCAAATGTGGCACTTAAGTGTATCTTTCGAAAGTTATGGCACTTAAGTGTCAATTTGTGCCAAGTTATGGCACTTGTAGTGTTTTTATCCCGATGAATGACCCTCCTTGCAGTGGAGGTCACGTCACCCTTCTGTACCCAGGCATGGTCAAGGTAGGTTTCGCCTTGAGCCTAGGCCATGCTCTAACCTGGTTGCTGTCCCCAAGCATTTCCAGTGGTGAGGATCAATCGTCACTGGTGAATCGTCACCAGATGCCTCCTTTCCATCTGTGGTAGTTTGAGTTTGGGCTTGTTTTGCTACTTTGATCTTGCTCACAACTTTCTCACGCACTTTATGATGGAGTTGTGGAGTCTGATAGAGGAAATTAATGTTCAAGCACAAAAACAGTTTGTTGGGGGCAGACACTTTCCAGTATGTCATCCATCCCGATATATTAAAGCAAATAATAGGGTTTTTACTGCTGCTAATGACATACATATAATTTGCATCATTATTATGTATGCCCTAGACTCCTCTATAGGTCTGTCTAAGTTTCTTGTGTTATGGTCTTTTATCAATCTCTATTCCCATGCCAAGACTACGCTGATTGTTGTTTCTCGTTTCGCTCTGTATACATTCCCTGGATCTTTTCGAGGAAGTTCTATTGTGGGCTTATGTGAGGAGTGGTGGAAGGGCGATTTGCCCGAGAGAGAGAATTTGATTTCGCACTTCCTGCCATCCCTGATGTCAAGGTCCTTGACTTTAAAGAAGGTTGACATGAGTAGAGTTTACATGATGCGGGATGCGTTCTTCTTCTTTGCTTTTGAGGATGACACCATCGAGGACATGAAGATGTTGTTGATTCAGTGTGTGATCCTGCCGTGGTACTTGAAAAAATGAGGAAGGGAAACAATTTGTGGTGTTCATGTTTGGGCTCATTCAAAACCACCATCGCTGGACCGTCTTAGAGCAGTGCTACCTTTAGTTGCTTATTTGTTGTTCGGTGTGGCTATATACCGGTATAGCTGTGATAACTTTACCAATATTGAGACTTGTTGGAATATAATATGCGGAAACGACAGGATTTTGCAATTTACATCAACGCGAAATCACCAGAGAATAAACGATAAATAATAAGGACATTAGAAATTTGTGTGGTTCGGTCCCAGTATCGGTAACTACATCCACGGGGAGAGCCAGTAATAAATAATCTACTATAATTGGAGAATCAGAGTTTACAATCGCTCACACGGTCGAGTGTTTCCCACATTTAGATTTAACCCCAAACCCAAAGTGTTTATAAATAAACAACTTACTTAGACATAAATTAACGGCACAAAAATACCACGCCTTCTAGTTGTACGCCAAAAAGAAATGATCTCCAGCGTCTTTTCTTTCTTTTGTGCAGCTCCTCTCCCGGCGTGGACGTGCGGTTTCTCGTGGCTTTCTTTCTTGTGTGTGTGTGCGCGCACGCGTGCCCAGAGTCAAACTTTGACTCTGGGCCCCACCGTTACTTTCCTTCTTCAAAGGCTAAGGAAAGTGGGACACTGCAAAGCTTCTTTCGTAGCTTTGTGCGTGTGCCCAAAAGTCAAGATTTTGACTTTGGGCCATACGTGAATAACCACTTTCGAATTATGCAGCAAATAAAGGAAGAGAAAAACGTTTGGTCCTTTTTTTTTTCTTTATTCTATTATTTCCTCTTTTGTAATCCTTCATGCAGTCCCACAATCAAATAATAAAAATTTTATCCAAGCGAATCGCATTTTTGCAAATGCTCAAACTCGAGACATGATTTAACAATTCTCCATCTTGGCTCGATGTTTAAAGCTAAGTTATAGTGCCCATCATCGATATTGCTCTCCCAACGCCCCAATGGGCACTCACTCTCCATAGACGCCAATAGAGCTCAAGCAGAGCCTGGGCTTCGCCAAAGAAACAGACTTAGTCATCATGTCTGCCGGGTTATCTGCTGTAACAATCTTTTTAACAATAACATTACCCTTAACTAAGACATCTCGGATGAAGTGGTACCTGATGTTGATATGCTTCGTTTGCTCGTGATAAACTGGATTATACGCCAAATATATCGCACCTTGGCTATCACAATGTATATCCACACTTTTCTGTTCTAACCTAAAGTTCGAGAGCAAACTCTGTAACCATATCGCCTCCTTCACCACAAAGGTTAGTGCCATGTACTCTGCATTAGTCAAAGACAAGGCAATGTGATCTTGTAAGGACGATTTCCAACTAATTGCACCTCCCGTTAGCGTAAACACGTATCATGCTAAAGATTGCGATCATCTAAGTCACCGGTGTGATCCGAATCCACAAAACCAGTGGTCTCATTGCCATTGCCGTCCCTTCGGTACACTATACCCATGTCTGTTGTCCCCTTCAAATATACGAGAATTCACTTCACAGCTTCCCAATGAGCTTTACTAGGACGCTTCATATAGCGACTAACCACGCTCACAGCTTGTGAAATATCAGGTTTAGTGCACACCATAGCATACATAATACTACCTACGGCACTAAAATAAGGAACACGGGACATATGCTCCTCCTCCTCCTCCTCAGTCTGAGGTGATAATTTATTTGAAAGTTTAAAGTGCTTCGCTAAAGATGTACTTACAGATTTTGCTAACTGCATATTAAAACGTGCCATGATCTTCTCAATATATTTCTTTTAAGATAGGCGTAAAGCTCCTACAAACCTGTCACAGAAAATATCCATACCCAATATTTTTTTTGCAGCACCTAAATCTTTCATCTCAAATTCGGCCTTTAACCACCTCTTTAGCACATTAATATCAAACATATTCTTAACTGCTATCAGCATATCATCAATATATAAGAGTAGATAAATCAAAGAACCATTCTCCAATCTCATAAAGTAAACACAGCTATCCATTTGACTTTTCAAGTAGTCTTGACTAGCCATGAAAGCATCAAAATGTTTATACCACTGCCTAGGAGACTGTTTTGGCACATACAAAGATTTCTTCAACAAGCAAACATGATATTCCTTACCCAGAATAGTAAATCCCTCTAGTTGCCTCATGTAAATCTGCTCCTCCAACTCAGCGTGAAGAAACGCAGTTTTCACATCTAGTTGCTCTAACTCGAGACCTTATGAAGCAACTAAGACAAGTAAAACATGAATAAAAGTATGTCTTACCACAGGAGAGAACACCTCATTGTAGTCAATGCCCTCACACTGTGTATATCCCTTCACCACAAGTCTCGCCTTATACCTCACTGTGTCGAATTCCCTATTTCCGTTTGAAGACCCATTTACTACCGACAATCTTTTGACTCTTGAGTACTTTGACTAGCTCCCATGTCTGATTTTTGATTGAGTGATTCCATCTCTTCACTCATAGCCCCTAGCCACTGTGACGACTCAAAACTAGCCATCGCCTCAAAGTAAGACGAAGGCTCATCTGCCTCTACCTCATCACCTACAATCAATGCATAAGTAATATATGTATAACCATAACGTCCTAGTGATTTAATTTGTCTTCTCTGTCTATCTGCGGCTATAGTGTGATGCGGTTGTGCTAATTGTCCACTATCTCCAACTTTAGGAATTGCGGCCTTATCTACAGTCTCAACTTCTGTTACCTTCATGGTCTTCGGAGTCTCCACCTGAAGCTCCACCTCACTAATGGCACCATGATCCGTTTTCTCTGTTGGTTGTATCTTAGAACTCCCTATTGAAGCATTGCAGTCTCGTCGAAGATCACATCTCTGCTGATTAGAAATCGGGTGATTTGGGATCGGTGCACCATAGCCGATAGCCTTTCATTCCATGTGCATAACCCAGAAATTTGCACTTCTTCGCCTTCGACTCAAGCCTACCGTCACTCACATGAGCATACGTAGGACATCCGAATATACATAATCCGGAGTAATTAACAGGTTTCCCCGACCATACTTCCTCAAGAGTCTTCCACTCGATAGCAGATGATAGAGATCGATTAACCAGGTAACATGCCATGTTTACTACTTCGGCCCAAAATTCCTTGCCAAGTCCTGCATGCGAAAGCATGCATCGAGCTCGATCATGCAAAGTTCTGTTCTTCCGTTCTGCCATGCCATTCTACTGTGATGTCCCAGGTACTGTGTGGTGTCCACAATACCTTATTTCTCGTAGAACTCGGTAAAATATTTACCACATAAGTTCATGACATTATCGGTTCTCAAGCATTTGATTTGTTTATTTGATTGCTTCTCAATCAATGCCTTAAATTTCTTGAACCGATTGAAAACATCATATTTGTGCTTCAGAAAGTATACCCATACCTTCCTTGAATAATCGTCGATAAATGTTAGCATCTATCGGGCACCTCCTTTCGAAGGAACCGAAGATGGGCCCTAAACGTTTGAATGAATATATTCAACCGGTTGTTTAGTCGAATGAATAACTGTAGTAAACTTAACTCAATGCTGCTTCCCAAAGATGCAGTGCTCACATAAGTCCAGCCTCCTCTCTTTTGACCTTTCAACAATCCTCTTTCACTCAGCATCGTCATGCCTGTCTCACTCATGTGCCCTAAACGCATATGCCATAATTGAGTCAAGTTAGAATCTGACTCACCTGATGAAACTGCAGCAGTTCTGGTCATGGTCTCTTCTAGTAGATGATAGAGAGTATTCATTTTCTTCCCCTTCATCACTGTCATGGCACCTCGAGAGATTTTCAGTACTTCACCTTTAGCGGTGTACTTACACCCGATGTCATCGAGTGTCCCCAGAGAAATAAGGTTCTTCTTGAGCTCTGGTACATGCCTCACATCTGTCAATGTGCGCACCACCCTATCATGCATCCGAATCCGAATTGTCTCTATCCTCACAGCCTTACAGACTGCATTATTCCCCAAAAGAACTTTACCATCATCTGCAGTCCGGTAAGTAGTAAACCAGTTTTTATGAGACGTCATATGATAAGAACACCCAGAATCTAGCATCTATTCGTCTCCTAACGAAGTAGCAATCACACATAAAATAGCTTATGCATCACTATTGCTTCCATCGGCAACGTTTGCCACACTGCTTGTGGCATTCTGCCTATCCGCATTATTCTTCCGCTTTGGACAATCTCTCCTGATATGCCCTTCCTCGTGACACTCAAAGCATTTCACGCGTCCCTTGGACTTTCTATGGTGTGATTTCGATCTGTTTTTACCTTTGCTGCTACTAGGCCCTCGATGTTGTTCTCTACCCTGAATCGTTAGTGCTTGTGCTACTCCTTGTGCCAAACCGTCATCTCGCAACTTTCTCTGCCACTCCTTAGAGTATAAGGCGGACTTTACCTCTTTTGAGGTAATTGTAGTATGCCCCTGCAACAGTGAATCAGTAAAGTGCTCTCATGACTCTGGTAAAGAGGCTAACAACATCATGCCCTGTTCTTCATCATCAAGTATTTTATTGACGTTCTTCAGATCCAACATGAGTTTATTAAATTCATCTAGGTGGGTTCTGATTGACGTACTTTCAGTATATCTAAATTGAAACACTTTCTTCAACATGTACAAGCGATTGTTCAAACATTTCTTCACATAGAGTGCTTGAAGTTTTGCTCATAATACTGCGGCATCCTTCTCCTCAGCAACCTCTATTAAAACCTCATCCGACAAATTTAACAGGATTATGCTCTTTGCTCTTTTCATTAGCTCTACCCTCTTAGAGGCTTTCATTATAATAGGCAACTCATCATCACCATTGAGTGCCTTGGCCAAACCTTAGGTTGTCAATAACGTCTGCATCTTGATGCTCCATAACACAAAGTTGTTGCTCCTGTTAAACTTCTCAATTTCAGATTTCCTCTCAGACATAATTGCAATAACAGAATTTCCAGATAATAATCAAACAAGCAAAAGCTGCAAATCACAATCAAGAAATCTGATCCAAGTTCTGATATCAATTGTTGGAATATAATATGCGGAAACGATAGGATCTTGCAATTTACATCAACACGAAATCACTAGAGAAATAAACGAGAAATAATAAGGACACCAAAAATTTACGTGGTTCGGTTCGAGTATCGATACCTACATTCACGGGGAGAGCTAGTAGCAAATAATCCACTATAATCAAATAATTAGAGTTTACAAGCGCTCACACGCTCAAGTGTTTCTCACACCTAGATTTAGCTCCAAATCCAAAGTGTTTATAAATAAACAACTCACTTGGACATAAACTCACGGTACAAAAATACCACCCATTCAAGTTGTACGCCAAAAAGAAAAGATCTCCAGCATCTTTTCTTTCTTTCGTGCAGCTCCTCTTTCAGCGTGGACGTGCGGCTTCTCGCGGCTTTCTTCTACGTAGGGCATCAACATCTCCATGTACGCATTCTATTCATATATATATGTGTGTGTGTGTGTGTGTGTGTGAGCGCGTGCCCAAAGTCAAACTTTGACTCTGGGCCCCACCGTTACTTTCCTTCTTCAATGGCTAAGGAAAGTGGGACACTACAGAGCTTCTTTCGTAGCTTTGTGTGTGTGCCCAAAAGTCAAGATTTTGACTTTGGGCCCCACGTGAATAACCACTTTCCGATTCTGCAACAGATAAAGGAAGAGAAAAACGTTTGCTCCTTTTCTTTCATTTATTCTATTATTTCCTCTTTTGTAATCCTTCATGTAGTCCCACAATCAAATAATAAAAATTTTATCCAAGCGAATCGCGTTTTTGCAAACGCTCAAATTCGAGACATAATTTAACAAGACTCACCCTATTGTGGATGCTCTGTATATTTGCATTGCCACCATGTGAACGATTGGATATGGTGATATTACATTTTTTTTTTTTTTGGTAAAAGGTAAGTATTAAATTGACTAAAGCCAAAAAGCACCAAGAAACTATACAGTAAGATCTCGGCACCAAAAACTTGCACTCACGAGGACAAGACAGTCAGAGTGAGTGTAAGGGTGCCAAGGTAAAAGCAAGACCACTTGCATAGGAGCATAGGAAGCCAAAACAGTGGCCAAAGCAAACAAAGGACCTAAACAGGGAGCAAAAAGGACAAGATTTTTTGACAGAGGCACAAGGGACCTAATATATCGATATTACATTGTATACCACTACAATGAAGATTTTTTTCTATAATGTTTGTATTCGTGGGGCTCAGATTTATGTGATATATTGTTGTCTGGGATGGTTAGTCATGTTCTTGATATGAAAAGATAGTTACTTGTTGAGGGAGGCACAAAATAGGAGTAGAAAGAAGCATTCCAGAGGTTCCTAATTAATCTCGAACAAGGAGAAGTATGAGAATGTTGTTGGGAGCTTGGTTTTGTCGAGATCTTTGGTATTGGCTTTTATGGCCGTTTCTTTGCCGCCAAGAGGGCTGCACACAACTTTGGTTACGAAACCGATTTTAGTGTTGGGGCCCAACGAGGCCGTTATCCAGAGACGCATGGAGTTGGAGAAGATTTTGGTCGATGCTGGACTCTATGAAAAGGAAGAAATGTTCGAGCTCTTAACAAAAAGGAGATGGGATGCCATCCAAATTATGATACGTACATCATGTTGACCAAAAGGAAGCTCACAAACATTATTTGGAGATGAAGGACAAACGGCTTTTGCTCGAGCCTAAAATTGATGAGATGCTTCAAGCGTGGGTGTTGGGGAAACAGGTAACAGAGATCAGTACGGTGGACAATCAGACACATTTTAATCTTTTGGATCAAGCTTCCTCCAGAAAACTCGATCACAAATCAGATTTCCTTTGTCAACTTGTGTCAAGAAGAGGGTTGGAGGTGAAATTCTTGAACCTGAAGGAGGCGACGATTGGCTTCTACTTCTTGCCTAATAATGACCATTTCTATTGGCTCATGGAGATTAACGTGTTTGTCCATTCTAACTATTAATACAGACATTGTAGACTCTGCTTATTCTTTTGCAGCGAAAAGAACTCATTGCTTAGTGTCGCGACCAAATTTTCGGGTATGAACCACCTAGAGTTTGGCTAATGGATTACTAAGTCAGACTTAGCTCGGGCTCTCCCAAACCCATACCAATTCGCGATTTAAATTCAAATTTCTTAACATGCAAATGGATTTTATATAGGAGTCATCACTAATCTATTTTTTGGTGGGTCAATTAGAAACCCAAGTAAAGTAACGGGAGTTTTACTTTACTCCTACGAACCAGAGACTATAGGTAGACTATGGGTACTTTTAGGTACCATTCTTTTATTTTCAAAAATATTTTTTTGGTTACACTAGATTTATCTAATGCCCTTTAGGTACCATTCTTTTATTTTCAAAAATATTTTTTTACAGGTACCTTAAATTGATTTTAAATCTATTTCCCTAACATGTGATGCGATCATGCGGGTACGCAAACCACCAATTTAATACCCAGATAAATAATGAATAAATTGCAAGACTTACCTCAAAGCAACCAAAGCATCTGCAATGTTAAATTAGAATTCACATCAACAACCCTAGATTTGATTTCTAATTAACATGCAATTTCTTTTTTTGTTTTCACTTGATTAATGAAAATCGTGCAATATGCAATGCAGTATTAACTAAATGACCTAATTCTAATAACATGCAATTTCTAATTAAATGGACCTCTCAACAACGGGTCAACAGTGTCAGGTCGCGCGGCGTTGCTGGCTTTAGGCGAGACGGGGCACGGCGGCACGATTGTGTCACGAGCAAAAGCGGCTTCGCTGTTGGGGTCGAGCTGCGGCGCGAGCGTAGGGCAAGAGCAGATCTTCGCTGAAATTGGGTGATGTTGGTGCGGCGAGACAGAGTAGGGCAGGAGTTGGATGGCACCGATGTTCACGAACGAGCGTCGCGGGCGTAGTAGTGGTGTAGAGAACCGGCAACTGGGGGGCGTCGGTGCAGAAGCGGGTCGGCAGAGGCGGAGTGGCGAGGCGCGGCAAGGAGGCTGCCGGCGCCGCGTCGCCGCAGGTGGAGTGACAAGCGGCAGTGCACACGTGGCAGCTGGCGCAGTGGAAGCCTGGTTGCTGGTGTGCCGGTGAGGGGCAGCAAGGGTGCGACGGATTGGGGGTGAAGAAGAAAAACAGTAACTTTTCTTTTCTGCAGACGTGACTTTTCCTTCTTCTTTTTTTTTGACTTTTTACTCTTGAAGAGAAAGCGAAGGAAAATGGGCTCAATGGAAGAAAGGAAAACAATTTTTTTCTCTCGATTTCTTTTGAATCCGCCCCCCCTTTTCGAATTTTTCTGGTCCCTTTTATAGTGGTTCCGAGCACCATCTTTCATGGCAATTTTTGAGCTTTCTTTTCCGTTGCCTCAATTTATGGTCTGCAAATTGGAGCAAAATCTTGCAATCGGTTTGATTTTTCCTCAAATATTTTGATTCCTTCCATTTTATCAAACTCCTTGCTTTTTTAATTCACCTGATTTCTCTGATTGAGAATTTGCTTCCACATTTATTATGATTTAAATATTTGCCGGAGCAAAGATGGCTAATCAGAATTGCTTCATTCCATTCATAATCAAATCATACTGATCCTCCCATTATTTTCCTTTTATTCATTTTATTTGTTCTGATGCATTTTTTTCTTTAGGGGTTAAAATTAACCCCTTTTTTATGCAAAAAATCCATGATTGGGTCGCCAAAATTTAGGTGTCAACACTTAGGAAGTGGTGACTCTTCAAAAATTGAGTTTGCATATCTTCCATAGGAGGAGAAGGCACAAGTGCAAATAAGTATATTTATTCTAAATTCACTAAAGGGTATAGTGTTGTGGTGTGCTTATACGTTGATGATATGCTTATTTTTTGGAACCATTATGATTGGAGTTAATGAGTCTAAAAAGCATATGATCATGTTTAAAATGAAAGATTTAGGCAAAGTAGATACTATCTTAGGTTTTAAAGTTTAAAAAAAAAAAAAAAAACCAGTGGGGGTTATTCTTTGAGCCGTCATGATTATGTTGGAAAAAATGTTAAATAAATTTCAACATCTTGGTTTTAAGGAAATAAATATTTCATTTGACTCCAGTATTAAATTAAATTATAATACTGGTAGAACAGTAGTGCAACTTGAATATGACGAATGTTATGGGATCTTCAATGTATGTGATGCATTGTACTAGACCTTATATTGTTTATTCTGTGTGCAAGTTGAGTAGCTATACTAGCAATCCAAGTATAGAACATTTGAAAGCTATTACCAGTATTTTTAGTTATCTTCGAAGAACTAAAAATTTAGGATTGTTCTATAATTATTTTGTGGTTGTATAAGAAGGATAGATCAATACTACTTGGATGACAAGTTTGGGTGATAAACATTCCACTTCTGGATGGATTTTCATAATAGGTGGATGTGTTGTTTCTTGGGTGAAAAAGAAATAGACTTGTATAACTCATTCAATGATGGAATATGAATTTGTTGCTTTAGTAGCAATTGAGAAAGAGGCTGAATATGGCCTATTCTTATGCTTCCTATTTCTGTCCATTGTGATAGTTAGATTACTTTGACAAGAGCTTATAGTAGCACTTATAGTAGTAATTCTAGGCATATCAATCCAAGACATAAGTATGTGAGACAATTGATTTAAGATGGTAACATAACATAACAATTGTCTATGTGAGGTCAAGCAAGAATTTGGCCAGTTCTTTTATAAAGGCTTTACCAAGAGATGTGATAAAAATGACCTCACAATATATGGGGGCTGAAACTCTTTATTTAAAATCACCAGTAACGGTGGTTTGACCTTTTTATAGAGTATCACTAGTTACAAGGCGTAATGGATAAAAATAAGTTACTGAAAGTGATTGTTTGATATTGATATTAGTCTTGATATGATAAGTCAATATTGTCTGTTACGTTTTATAGACTGAGTTGAATTCCTAATGAAGCATAATTCAAATTAGTATCGTGTTATTAGTAATAAAAACACATGGCAAATATTTCATTTATATGAGCTTAGCGGTGGCGTCGCTTCTTACGAAAGTTAGGGTTGATTTATAGAGATCTCAAGAAACAAGTACGAGCACAATGCCATAACAGTGCTGAGTATAATAGAATTTTTTGCTAAAACAAGAGGTTAGTATGTGTACACTATGTTTATATCTATAATTTAAAGTACAAATTTAAAGCCGAGGTACTTGTCACTTTGATAAAGTTCTGAAATACTTGTATTAAGTAAATGTTCAACTTGAAAGAGATCTTAATGTACTTATATTAATCTCATGGAAATTTTGGTTGTACATCTTTAACGTTTTGTTTTAGTAATTTTGTTTTACAAGGGACTATTGGTAGAAGAAACTATGAGGTACCTTGTCTCACATAAAAAAGATATGAGTACGCACGTGGACAAGAGTTGACACTAATTAACAGTCATTTTTTTATTTATTAAATTCGGATTTATAATAACAAAAAATTAACCATAGTGTCCTATTTAAAACAGTGCGATTGTTAGAACTAACCATTATTTTTTATTTATTTAATTTCGAATTTTATTATTTTTTCCAATGGTTATCTCAAAGTTCGAATCTATTCAAATATAACTTCTTATGCTTGGAAGGTTGTGTCTATTCGGATATTATTTTGTTGTTTTTTGATATTAATTACTAAACGTGTCCGTTCAATTATGATATTTTTCTTCTAATATTGCTTTCTTTCAGAAGATATACAATCATTGTTCTAATTATTTCCCTTGAGAGACATTGGAAAAGTATTAGAATTGTTATTTAGTATTCTTAATCGAGACTTTGCTATATCGTGGAGAAAATTTTCTAGTGACCGTTAGCAATGTTGTAGGAGCAAATAATTCCTTAAGAAAATGATATCATGCCTTGAAATCTCACTTTATTTTTCATCCCAATCGTTCATCATATTTTCCCAACATGTATTACATTTACGATTCAATCATGTACTTCTGGTTTTGATTTTTTTTTTTTTTTTTTTGGCATTGCATGGATTTGAAAGAGCAGCACAATCAGCAGCCAACCAATCTTGGTTCTGTTCATTAGATCCAAAAAGAACATGTATGAGGACGATGATTGAAAAAGAAAAACATGGAATAAAAGGAGGTTATTTTTAGACTTCTGCTAACGAGGGCACACGTATAGGAAACTGCAGAAGAAGGGGCAGAGCTGTTAAAAGTGGTTACACAATGGTGACTTTCTGCCATAAGACAATGGTCACCTAGTCAAAAGTCTGGTGTTGAGCTTCTTAAAAACACTGCATCCGTCGTTGGATCTTCTGTATTTTTTTTTTTTTTTTTTTGGGTAAAAGGTAATAAATATATTGAGGAAATGTCAAATGTACAAAAGATCACAGTACCAAAAACTTGCACTCAAGATGAACAATTATAATGAGTTGAATCTTCTGTATTTAATCCTTCTCTGTGGAGTAATTAGTGTAGGTACTGCATTTTTCTAACGACTCCCACTCTCTCCATTCTTCACCTACACCAATAAAAGTTTTAAGGTAGACGCCTTCAATTTGGTTTGTTATTGTCGTGATCACCAGTCTACTAGTTTGCATATGTCATTGTTTTAACCATCTAAATTAAGGTTCTTAAGACGTTATGTGATGTAATTTGTATATTTCCCTTGTCCGAGCTTCCATGCAACCAGAGCGAGGAGAAATAACACTGATGGAGGGCATAGTTGAGACATATGACATCGAGTTATCACGATAACCAGACTAAACTCTCCGCACCAAATGCAAATAATGAAGTCACTGTAAGGTGACATTCGTTTTCACTCCGTCAATTCTTTCGAGTACTCCTTTGGGTTCTGGCTCGGAGTGAGGATTATTTTTGTTGAACTCATATAAGTTGATTGGATGGATATGTTCTGTTTCATCTGCTGGATCTTCTTGGTATGTCATCTACAGATTTTCCTCTGAACCATGATATTTCTAAATTTGTTCAGTACGATAGCTATAAAGTCTTAAATTATTCCAAGCTAATGTTGAGACGCAACTTAGCTTTCTAGTTCTTTTTGGAAATTGTCAAAATAAGAGCGTAGCAAGTAACACATTCATGTCTCTGCATTTACCTGCTATATCCATTCATGGTATATAATATTGATTGCTTCTAGAAATAGATCTATGCCATACGTATCTTATTCGAGGTTTTGACTTTGTCCCACCAACATGCATAGACACTTATAAACTGTATTGTGTGCGATGACATTCTTGGAAAATAATTTCCAGCTGAATTTCGAGGTTTGAAACTGATGTTTCGACTTTAGATGGAAAAAGATTGCAGGAAAGATTTTTCTTTCAGCTATACTAATGAAAAAGATAAGTTATATGCAGAATTTAGTACGTGAGCCGTTGCCCTGCAATTTGAGGGCTCACGATCCCTATGCTGCAGCGAGGTTTGTGGTTGGGGCTCACGAGCCCTCGCGCCTGTAGATAGTGAAAAGGAGGGAGGGAGGGGATAGGGGCTCTGGTGGTGCTTGAGAGTGTGGCATGATCTTCACTGGCCCGATGGTGCACCGGTGACGATTGACCCTCGCCACTGGAAATGCTAGAGGGCGGCAATCATGTTAGAGGATGGCCTAGGCCCAAGCGGAGTCTACCTTGCCACCGCTGAGGGTCAAGCCACCCTCGCTAATGATTGTAGGGGGCTCCCTCTCTCGACCTTGACCATGCCTGAGTACGAAGGGGTGACGTGACCTCCACTGTGATGAGGGTTGCTCAACCCTCGTCCGTAGTCGAGCACGGTTGGGCCGTCAAGTCCTCTGCTCTCTCTCTCTCTCTCTCTCTCTCCACATCTAGACACGTTCATATTTTGCTGCATTGGCGATTTTACATAAGAGTAACAGTTAAACAATGGAATGACTTGCACAAATTTGTTTAAGTTAGGGACTACATTGCATAAAAAGATAATTAACACATCAAGACTGCTCAAACAAGGATATTTACAGAACTAAATGGTAACTAACTCTCCAAATAAAGTATGAAGAAACCAATTTTATCAAGTGTACATTCGAGAGTATTGAATGGGTTTCACGTTAGATAAGTGATGTGATAAAAAGCAGTTAACATATTTAGATGACTCTAAGTTTATTGACTTAGATTTTTGGATGAAGATGAGTCCAATTGAATATGTTAATATACCTACTTAGACTCTCTCTTGCTAATCTACATGGTGAGGCATCGGATTCTATTACTCGCTTGCAATTATATTTATTATTAGGATAATTGGTTAAGATTTCTTTTCTTAACCTAATAGGAAGAGGACTAGTGCACCCTTTTCATAAATCATTACAGAGATCATTTCCTCAAGAGGAGGAAGATTTGTTTCGGTACCATGTCATAGCTTCTAGCTGTTACGTAGCAATCATTTCAAAACTGTTTCTGGATTTAATCAACCATTTTCCAAGAGAAGTACATTAGAAGTGCCTTAACTTGTGTATGATACTTATTTTAGGGTCATAACTTTTCACGGGCTCACTTAAGTGCCACCTTTTAAAAAAAAAAAAAAACTTGAGTGCTAACTTCGATATGAGTTATCGGAAATCTGATGTGATAATATTTTATTAACTTCTCAATTTTACGTGGCTTGCTAGCATGCCTAGTCATCATGTAATCTCTAAATGATGTCGTGTAGCAAATTAAAAAAATGATCACTTTAGTGGTAATCATCGTTAAAAAAATGATCACCTCAATGCCAATCATCATTAAAAAATGATCACTTAAAAAAAAAAAACCTAAATGACGTCGTATAGCAAGTTAAGAAGTGTGTTGACACCTATTTAAATAAAAAAAAAAAAAAAGCTTAGGGGTCGGGTCGGGCCGGATTCTGCCTTGGCCCGGCCCGGCTCTCCTCCTTTTCCTCCTGTGGTGGGCCCGTGCCCCTTTTCTCCTATTTTCTTTTTCTCCTTTCCCCTTCGGCCCGGCCCGCGCCCCAGTTGTCTCCTTCCTCCATGCCATCTTCGCGCGCAAGACCTGCAAAAGGAGAAAAAAGGAGAAAAGAGGGCAGAGCAGAGAAGAGCAGCAGAGCAGGGACAGGACAGGGGGAGGGCAGAGCAGAGAAAAAAAAAAGAGTTTTCAATATCAATTTTAATGAAAATGTGATCACTTTAGCATATAAAAAAAAAAACCTAAATGACGTCGTATAGCAAGTTAAGAAGTGTGTTGACACCTATTTAAAAAAAAAAAAAAAGCTTAGGGGTCGGGTCGGGCCGGATTCTGCCTTGGCCCGGCCCGGCTCTCCTCCTTTTCCTCCTGTGGTGGGCCCGTGCCCCTTTTCTCCTATTTTCTTTTTCTCCTTTCCCCTTCGGCCCGGCCCGCGCCCCAGTTGTCTCCTTCCTCCATGCCATCTTCGCGCGCAAGACCTGCAAAAGGAGAAAAGACAGGAGCAGGAGCGGGGAGATAGGGCAGAGCAGAGAAGATAAGGCAGAGAGCAGAGCAGAAGGAGGGGACAGGACGGGGGGACCGAGAGAAAACAGAGAGAGGGGAAGGAAGAGAAAAAAAGGGCAGAGGGAGGACCCGGCAGAGGGAACCAATGATGAATGTTTGAGTAATGAAAGATGATTCTTAATAAGAATCTCTCTCTCTCTCTCTCTCTCTCTCTCCCTCCGCGGCAATATTGGCATTGAAAGGATTCCGAGTAATGCCTGACAACAACCACATTCACACCTTGGCTAGCGGGTTGAGTTTGCTAAATATTCTGGTGCAATAACAACTAACGAAAAAAATATGAAGTTTGGCCAAGCTAGAATATCACATAAGAAGAACCTCAATAACACTATTATTTTGTCTAGACATTTAAATGTTACAGGGAACAAGCAAATGTTTAATACTATGACAGTGGCTAATTCATGATTTTTTACGCTTCTTGACTCTCGAAGCACAAACACGAGTTTTGAGCTTTATCAGAGGCCAAGCAGAGCCATCCTCTTGAAGGAACTCCAAGCGTGTCATCTCTTCTTGCGCTGAAAAAGTGGAGTGAAACAGGCAAACCACTATTTATTGACATTGGAATAAAAGGAAGATTAATGTTTGGTGGCCCCATTGCAAAGTCAGTCTTATACAAACTCTTAATCCTTGTAGAAAATTAACAAAACAAAGTAAGGCGGAAAATTACATAAGCTGTACTTCTATATCAGAATGATGAATTTACTTGAGTTAAACAATGCTATCAAAGCAAAATTATTCACACGCTGATACTTGAGATTAGTATGCAGTGATCAAGTGACAAATCCCGTTTGGAAAGTTAGTCAGAGACCTGGAGCGAACAAGATGGATAGAGACCTTGAATTAATTTTTCAGTACAGCCCTAGAAAGATTTACGAGAGAGAGAGAGAGAGAGAGAGAGAACAAACAGTGGAACCTCATCAAATATCAGATAACAAACAATTGTACTAGTACCCAAAGTTCAGCATGTTATTGGAAAGAATTCATCTTTGTAATATAATGAACAAACACGATTACTCGTGAACATCTGCCTAATGGTTGTCAAACCAGTTCTGTGCTTGCAAATAATTGATCAGTTTGTTGTCCACTTGGAAAGCCTTTGTAAGGACATCAACATTGATCAGTGGCTTCGATCCAAAGACTGAATTTGCTATGGTTATGAGACCCGGATTCTGGCTGCTCAAGAAAGCAAAGGCCAGTGCATTAGCTTGTCCAATATTCAGCTGGAAATGAATGAGGCCTTGTGGAAACACGAAAACATCTCCTTTGGTCAAGACTTTGGTGAAGAGAGTGTTGTTCAATTGGTTGGATGTGACAAAACCGACGTAGAGCGTACCCTCCACGACCACTAGCATCTCGGTGCCACGAGGATGAATGTGGGGAGGGTTTAGACCGTATGGAGCAAAGTCAAGGCGGGCCATGGCAATGCCAAGAGTGTTGAGTCCTGGGAATTGGTCGACAAAGGCAGTCGTTACTTTGGATCCGAGCGGATTCGATGTGTTCCCAGGATATCTGAACTTTGTGAAGGAGAAATCATCTGCTACGGCAAGCTTTGGGTCCTTGCAGAACTTTCCATTCACAAGCACCGCAGAGTTGCTGTCGTTGATGGCTACACAGAAGTCCTGAAGAGGACTTGGGTCGGAGGCAAAGGCATGAGATGATGCCAAAGCCAAGAGGACAAATGTTAGAAGGAACTTCATCATGGAATAATTTCCGAGCTTCGATTAGTCTTCCTCGGAAATTCTGTTCTGTTGAGGACTGTTGTGAAACGCGGCTCATCTATTTATAGTAGTTAGTCATTTGACTTAGTCCCAGTCAACAGGCCTGCAGGAAGCAGTTGAAGCAACGAACAGTGCTAAGTCTATAACAATTGTTTATTCTTCCGTGTGATTGGTGAACCATTCTACAACTTCAACCCCCTCTTGTTTCTAAACCCGTTCTAATTGAGAATTAGTCATTCGATGAAGCATTCCCACTTTACTTCTTGTCTTTTTACATTCTCAGATTTTTAACTTTAGACGCCATGTTCAAATTTTACATTCTCACTGCCCCTATTTGATTACTGTGATTATATTGGAGGGAGAATCGGTCTGTACTCTAGGCTATCTAACAACATTGTTGACACCTAATTTTAGCAAATCTAGGAAAATAAAGAAAATAAAAATTGCATTAGAACAAATAAAAGAAAAAAATGAAAAAAAATGGGGAAAATTGATTTGATTGATTATGCATGGAAATTTGAAATTCTAATGAATATTCGGATTTTGTTAAATGCAAAAGTAATTTAAGAATTAGGTGAATAAAAGGGCAAGAATTTTTGCAAAATGGAAGAAATTCGAGCAAAATCGAGCTGATTTCGAAATCATGCTCTGATTTATGGCTTTGATTTAATGTGACTGGAGATGGAAACTCAGAAAATGCCGTACAAAGCAGCAAATTTAAAAACGAGTCAAACCATTCATTTTACCTCTCTTATGCAATTCAAACAGATTTTGATTATTAATCTTATATCATCCAGATGGTGTGAAAACCCTGCATGTTTTATATGACAAAGTAAACATAATGTCTGTAGGAAGTAAATCGGCAGCTTAGCAAGTGTTTCATGGTGAAGGATGGAGATGCATGTGAAAACACTTGTACCTACATCATTTTCATTTGACAGTTTGGTATGATCATACGACGCACTCCCTGAATCCGCATAGGACGTCAAAACAGTAAAGCAGTAGGAAACCGAAGATTTACATATTATTGAAGAAGTCCACTTCCATATCAGATATCATGCTTTTTCTTAATAGGGAAAGAGGATAGGTCAAAGAAAGGGGCATTTTGTTGCGGCAGTTGTGGAACAATTCATCTCTCAGAATAAGAAGTTAACTACCATATAGGAGACTTGGTATAGCTGTAGATCTGGGAAGTGTTGCTTGTCATGGAAAATCATATACTGGGTCAACAACACCGTCATCTATAAAAGGGGGTCATGTCTCCATGCAAAACATGTACTCTCATCTCAAGCAAACAAGAGAAGAGGTAGCTATCAAAGCCCTGACCAGAGACTCCCCTCTCCACCACAATGAAGTTTCTTCCAATTAGCCTTCTCATCTTGGCTCTAGCAACTGCCACCACTTTTGCATATGACCCGAGTCCTCTTCAGGACTTCTGTGTGGCCATCAATGACCCAAAAGGTTGGAGCTCACTGACGCATTATTCATATGTTTCTGTTCTGTGTAATGATCCTATAAGTATTTCCGTGAAAGGAGTTTCTGCTTAGATAAGCCTATTAACGAGAATTCTGTTTCTTATGCAGTATTTGTGAACGGAAAGTTTTGCAAGGACCCAAAACAAGTTACAGCAGATGATTTCCTCTTTAAGGGGTTCAGATATCCTGGGAATACTGTGAACCCACTTGGATCAAAAGTCACACCTGCTTCCGTCGACCAACTTCCAGGACTTAACACTTTGGGCATTTCCATGGCTCGTATTGACTTCGCTCCGGGTGGCCTGAATCCTCCCCACACTCACCCTCGTGGGTCCGAGATTCTGGTTGTCGCTGAGGGCACACTGCTTGTCGGCTTCGTCACATCCAACCAATTAAACAACACCCTCTTCAACAAAGTGTTGTACAAAGGGGATGTGTTTGTGTTCCCAATCGGTCTCATCCACTTCCAGCTGAACATTGGAAAGACCCCTGCGCTGGCCTTTGCTGCTCTGAGCAGCCAGAACCCAGGAGTGATTACCATTGCTAATTCGGTGTTTGGATCGAAGCCACCCATTTCGGCTGATGTTCTCACCAAGGCCTTCCATGTGGATAAGAAGGTTGTTGACTACCTTCAGGCGCAGTTTTGGTATGACAACAATTAGGTTGACGCATTGAACTCCAAGGTGTCGAACTACCCCTGTATTCTCCATACATGATTGCTGAGATTGATAATTGGTTCCCAATAAAAGAATTCTTCTTATTGTAACTGATCGTGAACGTTTTGAGTCATAAATGATCATTCTTCATAAGAATCTCTCTCTCTCTCTCTTTCTCTCTCGCACGAGCACGCCCCCCGCCGCCCTCCCCCCCATGCAATGTTGGCTTTAAAAGGTTTCCATGTTCTGCCTGACCGTTAACACATGCAAACCTTGGCAAGCTGCTCGAGTGATTTTGCTGAATATACCCGTGCAATAACACGTAAAATAAAACTATGAAGTTTCGCCAAGCTAGAATATTACATCAGAAAAACTTTAATAACACTATTCCTTAGCATTTAAATGTTACAGGGAACAAGCATATATTTAATTTCATGACACTGGCTAATTCATTATTCTTTTTAGCATCTCGACTCCCTAGTACAAACACCAGTTTTGAGCATTATCAGTGGCCGAGCAGAGGCATCCTATATAGACTCTCTCTGCCTCTCGAAGGAACTCTGCGCGCATGTCATCTCTTCTTGCGTTGAAGTCGAGTGAAATAGGGAAACTGCTATCTATGGACAATGTGAAACATTTCTTTACTGCATTGGAATTATTTGGATAAATAAATGAAGATCCTCAAGATATACCACTCATGGTCATTGTAACATTTTATGGGCATGAATGGAATAAAGAGATAATTAATGTTTGGTGGCCCTATTCCAAGGTCAGTCTTAAACAAACTCTTAATCCTTACGGAAAATAAACAAACCCAAAGTGAGGAAGAAAATTACATAAGACCGCAGCTCTATATCAGAATCATGAAATTGCGTGACTTAAACAATGCTATGAAGGCAAAATTATTCACAAGCTGATATTTGAGATTGGTCTGGAGTGATCAAGTAATATGTCTTGTTTGGAAAGACAGACCTGGAGCGAGCAAGATGGAAAGAGACCTTGAATCAGGTTTTATCTGAGCCCTCTAAATATTTACGAGAGAGAGAGAGAGAGAGAAATCTTATCATAAATCGGATAACAAACAAATGTACTAGTACCCAAAAGTCAGCATGTTATTGGAAAGAATTCTAACAAACAAATGTACTAGTACCCAAAAGTCAGCATGTTATTGGAGAGAATTCTTCTTTGTAATGTAATGAACAAACACAATTACTCGTGAACATCTGCCTAATGGTTGTCAAACCAGTTCTGTGCTTGCAAATAATTGATCAGTTTGTTGTCCACTTGGAAAGCCTTTGTAAGGACATCAACATTGATCAGTGGCTTCGATCCAAAGACTGAATTTGCTATGATTATGAGACCCGGATTCTGGCTGCTCAAGAAAGCAAAGGCCAGTGCATTAGCTTGGCCAATATTCAGCTGGAAATGAATGAGGCCTTGTGGAAACATGAAAACATCTCCTTTGGTCAAGACTTTGGTGAAGAGAGTATTGTTCAATTGGTTGGATGTGACAAAACCGACGTAGAGCGTACCCTCCACAACCACTAGCATTTCGGTGCCACAAGGATGGATGTGGGGAGGGTTTAGACCATCCGGAGCAAAGTCAAGGCGGGCCATGGCAATGCCAAGAGTGTTGAGTCCTGGGAATTGGTCGACAAAGGCAGTCGTTACTTTGGATCCGAGCGGATTCGATGTGTTCCCAGGATATCTGAACTTTGTGAAGGAGAAATCATCTGCTACGGCAACCTTTGGATCCTTGCAGAACTGTCCATTCACAAGCACCGCCGAGTTGCTGTCGTTGATGGCTACACAGAAGTCCTGAAGAGGACTTGGGTCGGAGGCAAAGGCATGAAATGATGCCAAAGCCAAGAGGACAAATTTTAGAATGAACTTCAGATCCGCTCATTTTGCGGAATATGACTTTCAGGAAAATGTTTTCCAGATTTTTCGGTGTTCGTTTCACGGAAAATAAATTACTCAAGAAAAATGTTTTTCATCATTGGAGAAACAACCTTCAAAGATGAAGAAAATGTTTTCCACTTTTGAAAAATGAAAATTTTTTTTCATAACTTCTTCCACCTTGCTTCTTTTCACCAACATATTTTTGTTTTATTTTTATGCTTTATTTTTCTTTTAGACCAAGAAAAAAATTTCTTCCATAGCCTTGGCCAGTTGCCGGCCACGACGGCGGCCGGCGACTAACCGCGAGCTAGCTTGAGCTTCGCCCCAGGCCGGCAAGGCTCTGCCTCGCCCGATCTGGGGAAGCCGAGCTCGCCCAAGCCCAGCGAGCTTGAGCCTCGCCGACTGGGGTGGAGCTCGCGGCTCGCTAGATCCGGAGCTCGCGGCCGATCCGACGAGCTGGGCGGGGCTAGGGCCTCGCCCGAGCTCGCGAGAGGTGTGCCGGGCTCGGCGAGCCGTGAGCTCGCCGGATCTAGTGGCGGAGCTCGGGCTCCCGATCCGGGCGAGCCCGAGCTCCGTTGCTAGATCCGACGAGCTCGCGGCTCGCCGAGCCCGGTGAACCTCCGGCGAGCTTGGGCGAGGCCCAAGCCCCGTCCGGCTCGCCGGATCGGGCGAGCCACGAGCTCCGGATCGGCGACCCGCGAGCTTCGCCCTAGGCTGTGCGGCGGCGTGCGTGCGGCGTGGAGGAAGGAGGAGGAAGGAAAAGAAAAAGGAAAAAAGAAAAAGAAAGAAAAAATAAAAAATAAATAAAATTTTCGTTTTTTTAAAATATAAATAATTACAAATTCAATTTTTTAAAAATATAAAAAAATAAAATTTTTTTTCAATTAAAAATATTAAAAAATCAATAAAAAGAATAAATTATATTTTTTTGGTCAATTAAAAATATTAAAATTCAATTCTTCAATAATTCTGTTCTGTTTTTTTTTTCAAATAATTAAATTAGCTAACAAGGAACAATGAAAAATATTTTCCGTGTGATTGCTCAAAGTTTTAAACCTGGTCTTATCGAGAATTAGTCATTCGATGAAGCATTCCCACTTTACTTTGTCTTTTTACATTCTCAGATTTTAAATTTTACATTGTCATTACCCCTGTTTGATTGCTGTGATTATATTGGAGGGAGAATCTCTGTACTCTAGGCTATCAAATGAAATAAGGCGAACAATTTATTTTTCACATGATCTCCATGGATTAGCCTCATTTGTTGGATGTTTTTGAAAAATCCATCTTTAGGACGACCATCGAAAAGTTATGTACTTGATGATATTCTTGGTAACCTTCTTGGGGATTTGTATCGATAGTAGTTTGAATAGTGAAGAGTTTGTCAGATTGTACTTTTGGTGGAAGCCAGTTGTCCTTATAATAAGGTGTAAAATTTAGCATGTAGAGATGGATGAATCATATGAGTTTGTGAAATATAGGTTTACAACACGTTCACGGCAACAAATTTGAAAATGAGTCAAACCATGCATTTTACCTCTCCAATCCAATGATTGTGATCAAAGAGATTCTGATTATAAATCTTATCATGGAAGTACGCATCAACTAGATGGTGTGAAAACCTTGCATACTTTGTATAAGAAAGTAAACACAATATCTATAGGAATTAAATCGGCAACTTGGTAAGTGTTTTCATGGTAAGGGATGGAGATGCAAGCGAAAACATTGTTCTTCCATCATTTTCAATTAGCAGATTGATTTGGTCATACGAAGCAATTAAGAGAATAATTGGCCCTCGCTCCATCCAGCTGAACTTGAATACGCGTAGGACATCAAAACAGTAAAGGAAACCGAAGATTTACATATTATTGAGGAAGTCCAGCTGAACTTGAATACGTGTAGGACATCAAAACAGTAAAGAAAACCGAAGATTTACATATTATTGAAGAAGTCCACTTCCAAATGAGATATCATGCCTTTTCTTATCAGGGAAAGAGGATGGGTCAAAGAAAGGGGCATTCTGTTGGAGCAGTTGTGGAATAATTCATATCTTGGAATAAGAAATTAACTACCACATAGGAGACTTGGTATAGTTATAGATCTGGGAAGCGTTGCTTATTACGGAACATCAAATACAGGGTCAACACCACCATCATCTATAAAAAGGGGTCATGTCTCCATGCAAAACATGTACTCTCATCTCAAGCAAACAAAAGAAGAGGTGGATATCAAAGCCCTGACCAGAGACTACCCTGTCCACCACAATGAAGTTTCTTCCAATTAGCCTTCTCATCTTGGCTCTAGCAACTGCCACCACTTTTGCCTATGACCCGAGTCCTCTCCAGGACTTCTGTGTGGCCATCAATGACCCAAAAGGTTAGAGCTCTACTCAAGCATTATTCGTATCTTTCTTTTTGTTTAATGATGCTACGAGTATTTATGCGAAGGGAGTTTCTGCTTAGATAAGCCTAATAACATGAATTTTCTGTTTCTTATGCAGTATTTGTGAACGGAAAGTTTTGCAAGGACCCAAAACAAGTTACAGTAGATGATTTCCTCTTTAAGGGGTTCGAGATATCCCGGGAATACGTGAACCCGCTTGGATCAAAAGTCACACCTGCTTCCGTCGACCAACTTCTAGGACTTAACACTTTGGGCATTTCCATGGCTCGTATTGACTTCGCTCCGGGTGGCCTGAATCCTCCACACACTCACCCTCGTGGGACCGAGATTCTGGTTGTCACTGAGGGCACATTGCTTGTCGGCTTCGTCACGTCTAACCAATTAAACAACACCTTCTTCACCAAAGTGTTGTACAAAGGGGATGTGTTTGTGTTCCCAATTGGTCTCATCCACTTCCAGCTGAACATTGGAAAGACCCCTGCATTGGCCTTTGCAGCTCTGAGCAGCCAGAACCCAGGACTGATTACCATTGCTAATGCTGTGTTCGGATCAAAGCCACCCATTTCGGCTGATGTTCTCACCAAGGCCTTCCAAGTGGATAAGAAGGTTGTTGACTACCTTCAAGCGCAGTTTTGGTATGACAACAACTAAATGGATACACTTGCAAGACAGAGATTACCCTATATTCTCCATACATTATAGCTTCCATTAAAAATTTCTTCCCAATAAAGAACTGAGTAATAAAAGATCATTCTCTTGAGGACACTCTCTCTCTCCCTCCCTCCCTCCCTCTCTCTGTGCCTCCTAGCCCTTACATGCACCATGGGGCTAGCTGCTGAAGTGTGCTGTGAATATACTAGTGCGATGACAAGTATTAACATGCGCATGAAGATAAGACTGATATCTCAACACTTAACAGTTGCATTGAAAAGGCATAAGTTTGACTCCCATGAACTGACTAAAAGGACCTTGTGCGTCAAACTCCCTATTGCTGTACTTCGTGGACATACATAAATGGGTTTTCTGACTGGACACTTTGGGAGTTTTCCTAGAACTCGTGATTCCTTTTGGCGTCCACCCTCTTGTAATTGTCATGTGGCAGTTTGGTTTACCAGTTGCATCCTTCAGCGAAAGTACAAACACAAATTTTGGCATTACCAGAGACCAAACAGAGGCATGATTTAGAAAGATCTTTATGTGCTTGTCATTTTCATTCTTGCTGTGAAGCTGCGCAAAACAAGCTACTCAAGTTTAAGGCTTAAGCGCAATGCTAAACATTGTTTATTGGGTAGTGACATCAATAGGAAAAACGGACGAAAGCCCCGCAGCCCACTAAGGCGGTCCAAGCCCGGCCCACCAAGGCGCAAGGGTCCCTTGGGCGCCTCCTCTCTGGGGTGATTCCGTCATTCTCGAAAATGTCGGAGCATTCCCGGACAAATTTCAATGGAGGACTATAGGCAACCGGTTAAAACTCCGGGTACATTTGTGGAAGAATTTAACTAGATTTATAAAGTTAACCTTACCTCAATTAAATTGATCTGAATCTTAAACAATATTAAAAAAAATAAAGGAAGAAAAGCAAAGTATCTTGACATGATAACCTAACAATTAAATCGAGAAAACCCCATCCAAATGATATCGTCATATCTAGTGTGCAACCAATCACCTTAAAAACTTAATTTGTTATAATAGACAAATTGAATTCTTTGTTTGCAGCAATTATCTAATTTTTTTTTTTTGTGTGAGAATAACTAATGGATGCTTCTTCTCTAATACAAGGACAACAAGAAACAATCATGGTAAGGGAGGACGTCACACAAATTTGTCTTGCATGATGTATACATGAGTACTTGCGTGTGAAAACAAATATATTCATCCCACTTTATTCACAATATCAATTGGTAAACAAAACATAGGGTTAAAAGATAATGTCATCAGATTTGTCGTCCTACATGCAACATTGATTGCCGAAAAGGATTAAAAAAAAAGGCGCTTTAATCAGAACGATGACTCTACTTGAGTTAAACATTGCTACAACTTGTTCATATTTTGACAAAAGTCATTATAGATTTACACATTTCTTATTCAATAGCTCGTTCTACTTCTATGGAAGCGGGTTCTTTTTATGATTTAAGACGTCCCCATTACGATACCATTTACATATTGGCTTGTGTCTATAGAAGTTAATCTACATATTCAAATACAAATAATAGTATCCTTTGATTATTTTTTCATCTTCAAAACATTATTAAGGGATTTGCTGAACACATATTTTCTTCAGATAAGAGATGGAGAAAAAGAAATATCTGTTTTTTTATTGAATCAGAGGCAAATTGTTCATTCTACCAACCAAATCACTTGTTACCCTAGCTATGATAGGGTTAAATGGTCAAAGCTTTTTGATTAATCAAGCTTGATTCTAATGAAAGAGTTGTTTAAGACCAATAAATCCCCTCCATAGCTTTGGTCCTTTGGTAAATAAACAGACATGTCATTCCACTATAGTACAGAGAAGCATTAAGCAAAACATAGTGGTAAGATAGAACTCCGACAAATTTTTGTTGCATATGTCGGAGAAAGAGGGAGTGTAAATCCGCTTCTCTACTGTGCAAGGAATCACCGAAAACATGGTAATAAGAGATGGTGTCAACAAATTTGTCCTGCCATTAACAATGATTTTGAAATTTGCTCCGGGCAATGACTATTAAACGTCCAAGCTGGACTAAGGAGCCACAACCGAAAAGTCTTTTTCTCTTCCTCTCTCTTCTCTCTCCATCGTCTTCTTCAACCTTCAACCATGGGGGAGCATATGAACTAGTCTCACTCTCCTCTCCATCTGTTGTTGATTTTATTTGAGTTTTCTTATTTTTTCCTTCCTTTTCCTTCTCTTCCAATCTAGATCTAAGAGCTCTCTTCTCTTAGTTTAATTCTAGATTTGACAGTTTAATCTCTTCTAATTTAGTTTTAGATCTAGGATTTCTTCTCTCTTTAAATTCTGAGAGTTTAATAATGTTTTTGGGAATTCGGTACTCCGTGTCTTCTCCATGTACAGGTCTTGCACCTCCAGTTTCAATGATGACCATAGGAGCTCTGACATCTCGCTGAACTACGAAGATTTGTTTTTCAAAAAATTAGATCTACGTTTAATTAACTTATTTTGGTCGTTTATGTATGGTGATGGTGTCGAGAGGAAGCCCAACCTAGGCACATATTGCCAACTGGCTATATCGTAGTTATTGAAGAATAAATTTCTAACATGTGCTCATCACTGACAAGATACGAGATCCAATGATCGGCCCGTCATTTATTTTGCTTGACAGATTCATTTTTATGAAACAAGTGTATGATTAATGGTGCTGGTGCTAGTGCTATGTTGATCATCCTTGTTTTCTGGATTTCTCTTTATTTTGTAGTATTCTGGCCTTTGATCTGCTTTGATTTGTTTTAGCATAAAAGTTCATATGCTTTTCACGAATCGTTTTCAATAATAAATACAATTTTCTTCTGAAAAAAGAAAAATAGTCCGAGCTATAGATATCGATTAGAGATGATGTCAGCAAATCTGTCCTGCCACTAACATTGACTTTGAAATTTGCTCCAGGGAATGAATGCTAAACATCCAAGCTGGATAAATTAACAAAAGATGACGCCAGCAAATTCGTCCAGCCTTTGGTAATTAAACAGAAATGACATTTCACTTTCGTACGAGAAGGATCACGCAAAACACAGCGGTCAGATAGAATGTCTTGCATGAGAGAGAGAGAGAGAGAGAGAGATTATAAATCCGCTTTTAATAGTTCTAAGAGATGATGTCAACAAATTTGTCCTGCCTTTATTATTGATCTAGAAATTTACTCCAGGGAAGTGGATATTCAAACGTCCAAGCTAGATAAATTAATTCAATAAGAGAAAAAAGACTTTAGTGAATAATTTCTTTTGACGTTCTCTAGGCTTTTTTCCCCATGAGTAAGGACGAGTTGGAGAAAGCTATAAGAAGTTTCTCTTATATATACACAATCACTTCAACTTCAAGAAAAATCGAGGAGGAAAGTGAAAGGTGTAGAGAGTGCCGAACCATGAATTCCTTCTTACAAGATATTGTGAAACTGCCGCTTCTATTTTGGTTACTTTGTTCGTGCAATGTTGTCAAGTGTGGAATTCCTATATTTACAGTGGTGTCCGAAATACGCAATGTAAGGACATACCCTTCTGGGACCCCTTCGCCCAAGATAGAGGTGCTGCCATGGACCAATGGACCAGAGTAACACCAATCCAAGGTTACAATTACTACTACCAAAACGGTTCCTGCTATGGCCATGTAGTATGCGACAGAACTTTGTCAAGAGACGACTGCTTCAGTTGCCTAGACGCATGTCGAGGTCTCATCAATGAAGACTGTGGCCAGAGGCCCAGAGCCGTGGAGCTCAAGTCCAGCTTGGAACCTGTAGAATGAGAAATGAAGATTATCCATTTCAAGAATGATCAAGTTTGACGCCCGGTGCCAAATTAAACTCTTTCTACTATGTATCTATACAAATAATCAACTGTTCATAAAAATAAAGTAAACTGAACTGCAGTAACTTGAAGAATGGGCGAGTCCGCTATTATCTGCGTAAGCTACTATTTCAAGAAGTGACTTGCTTTAATTCTCTCTTTTATGTGCGGTTATTACGTATTTATAAGTTCATCAACCAACAGCAGCATTTGGTTTGTCTGCATTTAAAGCGGAGTAGGATTTGATGTGATTTAAGAAGAATCCTCTAAATATACGTTTCGATATAAGGGCTGATATGGAGAAATACAGCAACAAGCTTCATAGATGATATGATTGTATTTAAATAAAACTAAAATATATAATTTTTTTAAAAATAGAAACCTTAATTTGAGCTGTCGTTGACATCATTGCCCCTGCTCCAGGTGATCCCTATGGCGACGAAGACCACCACCATGGTGGTCGAATGTCATCGAAGACTGTTGCTGTGCCAGTCACCTCTATCGCACGCTCGGTGAGAGAGGAGGGGAGAGAGAGAGAGAGTGTGTGTGTCTTTTAAATAAGCCAAGTTTGAGCAGATTATTCAAACTTTTGAATTAAATTTTCACATTGTTGAAGTGTTGTGAATCTCAAACCTTGCACAAGGACCCACGATAACTAAGGGTCCGTTCGTTTTACGGAAAATGACTTCCGGAAAAATGTTTTCCGGATTTTCCGATGTTCGTTTCACGGAATATGAACTAGTCAAGGAAAATGTTTTCCATCATTGAAAAAAACAACCTTTAAAGTGAGGAAAACGTTTTCCACTTTTGATAAGTGGAAAAAGTTTTCCATGCCTTCTTCCCTCTTACTTCTTTTTATTAATACATTTTTTGTTTTATTTTTATACTTTCTTTTTCTTTTTCTTTTTTAAATCGAGTTTTTAATTTCTTTTCTTTTTTCCCTTTTCATCTTCTTCTTTGGCGGTGCCGGCGACCAGCCACGGCGGCGTCCGGTGACCGGCCGTGACCGGCGACTGGCAACAAGCCAGCGGCTGGCGACCTCACCGGCCTCGCCCCCGGGCCGGCGAGGCTCGTCTAGCCCGATCTAGCGAAGCCGAGATCGGGCCTCGCCCGATCCGGGCGGCGGAGCTCTCGCCGGCAGGCGGAGCTTGCGGCTCGCCGAGCTGGGCGGGGCTCGGGCCTCACTCGAGCTCGCCGCGAGCTTTGCCGGGCTCGGCGAGCTGCGAGCTCGGGTGAGGCCGAGCCCCGCCCGGCTCACCGAATCTAGCCACCGGGTCTTAGTCGGTCGCCGGGCGGCCGGCCATCGTTAGGCGGGAAGGAGGTGCCGGCGGAGGAAGGAGGAGGAGGAAGGAGGAAGGAAAAGAAAAAGAAAAAAAGAAAAAGAAAAAGAAAGAAAAATAAAAAATAATAAAAATTTCGATTTTAAAAAATATAAATAATTAAAAATTTATTTTTTTAAAAAAATATAAAAAATAAAATTAATTGTCAATTAAAAATATTAAAATTCAATTTTTGATAATTTTTCTCAAACAATTAAATGAGTTAACGAACGGTGGAAAATATTTTCCACTCAAATTTTAGGTTTTGGCTAAACACCGGAAAATAGAGTCATTTTCCTGGAAATTGACTTCAGGAAAATGTTTTCCGGAAACATGATATTTTCCGCGAAACGAACGGATAAATAATTATTTTCAACGACACATATGAGGGCAGAAGCAATCCATCAACTTTGTGTGCGCGATCATTTACACCTTACCTGAGTACAAATATGTTAGAATCCGTGTCTGTTCAGAGACGTCCGACTAAATTGGGATGTTATAGAGATTATATTGTAATCTAGATGTGAAAAAGCAGAAAGATGCATAGAAGAATGACACGACGGAAACTTGAAAGTATCTACTGAGATTAAAAAAAAAGAAAACTGTTGAAGTTCTTTCCTTGGGGACAATGACAAAGCTAAAATAACACAGCAATTGTGTGACTTAATTTTCTTCTTAAGTTTTTATTTTATTTTATAATATATAGTAAATTAAGATCCATGAACACCAACTAAAGTTAACTAATTCTTTACTTAGCAAGGATTACCTTATAACTTTAGTGTTAAAAGAACGTTTACTAAACCTTTGTTGACACCTGAATTTCGCTTGCGAATCCGTCAATTTTCAAAGAAACTTTTCTCGACGATTGAATTCGCCAATATCAGCGGAATTCCACCGTTGATAAACAATGTTGCAATTTCGTTATCCCAAATTCATTTTCTCAGCATAGTGCAGAGTTCTATCTAAACTTACGAACCAAGGACATTACAGTTTCAAGACTTCAGGTCCAGCAACTGAAATTTCAATCGACGGAAGGCCCTGAGCCCATTTATGCGGTCCAAGCCCGGCCCGCCAATGCTTCCCTTGAAATTGTGGGAGCATTCCCGGCCACAAATTTTGGAAGAATTTAACTAGATTTAAAAAGTTAACCTTACCTTGATAAATTGATCTGAGCCTTAAACAATATAAAAAGAAGAAAAACAAAGTATCTTAAAATGATAACCTTAAAATTAAATTGAGAAAATCCCGCATAAATGATATCGTCACGACCGGTGTGCAGTCAATTATTTTAAAAGCTTAATTTGTTGTAACAAACAAATTGAATTCTTGGTGTGTGGTGATTATTTAATTCTTTTAGTATGGGAATAACTAATGGATGCTTCTTCTCTAATACAAGGATAACAAGAAACAATCATGGTAAGGGATGACGTCACGAAATTTGTCTTGCATAATGTACATCCGAGTACTTGCGAGTGAAAAATAGATACGCTCATCCCACTTTATTTACAAGATTAACTAGTAGTTGTAAGAGATGATGTCAACAAATTCGTCCTGCCTTTAATATTGATCTCGAAATTTGCTCCATGAAAATGGATATTCGAACGTCCAAGCTAGAGAGATTAATTTAATAAGAGAAAAAAGATTTTAATGAATAATTGGTTTTGACGTTCTCTAGGCTTTTCAACCTTGAGTAAGGACGAGTAGGAGGAGAAACCTATATGAAGTTTCTCTTATATAACAGAACCACTTCAAGAAAAATCAAGCAGGAAAGTGAAGGTGTTAGAGAGTGCCAAACCATGAATACCTTCTCACAACATATCGTAAAACTGCTGCTTCTACTTTGGTTACTTTGCTCGTGCAATGTTGTCAAGTGTCAAACTCCTGATATTAGACTGAAGTACAAAATATGCAGTGCAAGGACGTACCCTTCCGAGCAGGACCCCTACGCCAAAGATAAATATGCTGTCATATACCAATTAACGGAAGTTACATCAAGCCAAGGTAACAATTACTACTACCAACATGGTTCCTGCTATGGCCATGCAGACTGCGACGAAGCTATGGGGGCAGATGACTGCACCACTTGCCTGGCCGAAGCTCGAGACTCTATTTATGAATTGTGCGGCACAAGCATTGGAGCTCAAGTCCAACTTGGAGCCTGTAGAATGAGAGTCGAAGATTATCCATTTCAGGAATGATCAAGTTTGAAGCCCGGTGCGAGATCAAACTCTTTCCACTATGTATCCATTCAAATAAGCTACCATCCATAAAGCTAAGTAATCTGAATTGCAATAAGTTGAATGATGGGCGAGTCCCCTGTTATATGTATAAGCTACTATTTAAATAAGTGACATGCTTTGATTTTCCCTTTTACCTGTATTTATAAGTTCATCTATCAAATGCGGCATTTGGTTTGTCAGTATTTAAAGGTGAACTGGATTTGGTGTGATGTGATTTAAGTATTTGATCTGATATGAGGGCTGATATGGAGAAATACAATAAAATGCCTGGCAGACGATATGATTGTACTTAAATAAACTAAAATATATACCTGGGAATATAAGAAAACTCTATTTTGAGCCGTTGTCGACATCGCTACCCCTGCTTCAGGTGACCACCATGGTGGTCGAATGTCGATGGATACTGTTGCCGTGCTGGTCACCTCTATCGCATGTAGAGAGAGAGAGAGATTTGAATAAGTGAAGCTCAAGCCGATTATTCACACTTTTGTGTCAAATTATTATGCTGTTAAAGCGTTGTGAATCAACAAACTTTGCACAAAGATCCACAGTAAATGAAATCATTTTTTTTCAATGACACATACGATGCACAAGCAATCCATTAACATTGAGCATGATCATTTACATGTTACCTCAATACAAATTTTTCAAAATTCAGGTCTATTCAAAGACATATGACTAAATTGGAAAGATATAAAGAATATATCGTAATCAAAATGTGAAAAAACAGAAAGATACATAGAATGGCGGGACAGAAACTTGAAAGTACTTACTTAGGTTAATAAAAGTGCTAAAGTTCTTCCTTAGGGACAAAGCTAAATTAATACAAACAATTGTGTAACTTAACTTTTTTTATTTTAAGTTCGAAATTTATAAAATGCCTATCATAATAAATAGTGAGTTAAGATTCATGAACACCAACTAAAATTAACTAATTCTTTACTTAGGAAGCATTAACTTCTTTTTTTTGGTTGGAAAAAAATTATATTCATGGCTCAAAAAGATATACAAGAAGTACATTAACTTTCATGGTAAAGCAAATCGAAGTAGAGCAAAGGCCAAACCACTACAAAATAAAGCCAAATCTAGAAAACAAGGAGGATCGTAGGGTTAAGCACACACTCATTCCAAAAGAAGAAATCTATCAAGAAAAATAATTAGCGGCCAATCACTGGATCTCATATCATCGTCAGTAATGAGTACACACCAAAAGTTCATTCTCCAGTAACTATGGCATTACCAAGTGGCAATGATGCCTAAGTTCGGCTTTCTCTACACTATTGCCATATGGAGACAACCAAAATAGGTTGAACAAACACAGATCTAACCTCTGGAAGAGCAAATTTTCTATCAATGAAACTAGAGACAGAGGACTTGTACATGGACAGAGCACGAGGGTGTCAAATCCCTAAAAACATTATTAAACTCCTAGATTTGAATCAAGAGAGAAGAACTCCTAAATCTATAACTAGAATCGGAAAATTCAAACTCTCAAATTTAGAACTAAATCGGATCTAGATCGGGAGAGAAAAAAGAGGAAAAGTACAAAAAAGACATAAAACTCGAAGAAAATCAAAACAGATGGAGGGGGGGGTGAGACCAGCTCAAACCCTCTCCATAGTTGAAGGTTGAAGAAGACAATGAAAAGAGGAGAGAGGAAAAGACTTTTCGGCTTCTTAGCAAGCATTACCTCATAAATATACTTTTAAAAGAAAGTTTTCTATTCATTTGTTTGCACCTAAATTTCACCTACAAATCTGTTATTTTCGAAGAATTTTTTCTCTAGGGTCAAATTCCCTGATTTCGGTAGAATTTCACTTTCGATAAACAATGTTGCAATTTCGTTATCCCACATTCATTTTCTCGACAGAGTTCCTTCTACGCTTATGAATCGTGGACATTACATTTTTCAAACTTCGGATCTGGAGATTCTGTCTTTCTTTAAATTGCGGGAGCATTCTAGGTCACAAATTCAACCGGTTAAAACTCTAAGTACATTATTGTAAGAACTTCACTAGATTTAAAAAAATTAGCCTTACCTTAATTAATTGATATGAACCTTAAATAATGATAAAAAGAGAGAAAGAAGGTATCTAACATGATAACCTAAGAATTAAATTGAGAAAACCTCGTGCTAATGGTATCATCACGTCTATCGAGCAACCAAAATTATTTTAAAAGTTTAATTTGTTATAAAAGACAAATTGAATTCTTTGTTTGCAACATTGGAATAACAGCGGATGTTTCTTCTCTAATACAGGGATAACAAGAAACAATCATGATAAGGGAGGACATCACGAAATCTGTCTTGCTTGATGTGTATGTGAGTACTTGCGAGTGAAAATAGAGATGTTTATTGTCACGCCTCGATTCTCGAGCGCATGCCTATCCCTGCTTGGTCGATATAATTGCGATGTCCTAGGACGCATCGTTGATCCATTCATTTTAATACGCATGCGAAAGCATATAAATAATCCCAAGACAATAAACCAATGGGATAGGAAAGTATGACCAATTTTTCACAAAATACATTTTCATAAACACACAGGTCTATGCACAAAGGTTTACAATAGAAATCGGCTCCCTACAAAAGAGAATTGTCCTACGAGTAGCTAGTCGGACATGGTCATCGATTCTTCAGGCTTCACCTCACGAACTCCGGCTCCTGGTCCTTTACCAACACCATCTACGGACTTGAAAATGGTTATTCAATAACCAGTGAGACAATGTCTCAGCGAGTTCTCCTCACTAAGACCCGATTAGGAAGAAAATATGCATTGGGGGCTGCCTAAACACAACCACGAGTTAGAGGGCTTACCTTGGCCTTAGTTCCTTCTTGTAAGTCAGTTCAAATAACGGATACTAACAATCACATCGTTCAATCAAACAGATCGAACCATCGATCAATCGACTCAATCGATTACATGTCATCGAGACCATCACCCGGTCATTTCGATTATTTATTCTCAACTCTTAGCCACAGCCTAACAGGCACATCCTAAATTAAGTGGTGATCACGGCCCCACTAGCAACTTTTCTAGGTTTAGTGGTGATCACAGCCCCACCGAGCAAATTTTCTAGACTTAGTGGTATCACGGCCCCACCGAGCAAATTTTCTAGACTTAGTGGTATCACGGTCCCACTCAGCAATTTTTCTAGACTTAGTGGTATTACAGCCCCACTCGGCAATTCTTAGGTTTAATGGTATCAGGCCCCACTCAGCAATTCTTAGACTTGGTGAGCTTTAGTGGTCTCACGGCCTCACTCGGTAAATTTTAGATTTATTCCCACATTAATCAATTTTTGGGATAAATTCTCATAATCACCAATACCTTCAATTCTCACAACCCGATACTCAAATAAATAAATAGAGAGCACCACTAAAATCAGCACGAAGTACTGGTCAACGGCCATCCTGGTTGAATTTCCGAAAAATAAATAAATAAACAATCAATTACGGAAAATATTAAATAAATGTAATAAATCCAACTTAGGCCTGTTATAGCCAAGTTGGAAGCCGCAACGAGTCCGGAAAATTACCAAACTATTCTAGATAAATTCTAGAGCTTGTCACAAACCAACCATATATAAGAAGTGCAATTTCCAGCAACCAAAGTCTCAAGAATCATCACAAACTCATAACCGACTCTAATCGGCAGAATAGGCTCACTCGCACGTCTCCAAGTTTAAATCCAGAAACCTAATCGAACGAGTTCAGAAAATTCCAAAATTTGAATATGTTGTAAGAGACACATAAATGAATATTTTCCATGAAGACACCTTAACACAGATACTTCTAGATTCGGCCCAGTAAATCGCTCAATCCAGTACAAAACTGTGTCCGTTTTCCAGAAAGTCTGTTTTCCGAAATCAGTTTGGTTTGAGATTTAAACCATGTCCATTTGATTTGAAAATTGAGTATGTTAAACTAAAAGATATGAAAAACAACTTTTGTGAAGAAAATTTTTTTAAATTTGAACTCTAAGAGTTGATAAGAACCCATAGAATCCTAAAAGGTCACCAATTCCAGCAAAAACTGAGGCTCTGTTTGAAAATGACGAAGCCGATATCTCCTTATTTTAGATCCCTAAAAATCTTGAGAAAAATATATGTTGTAGCTTAGGATGTCTAGAACATTCCTGAAGAGACATCAACCTCAAATTAGTAACCCATTTCGGTCCACAAAAATGGCAAACGGCGAGGGTCCATAGATCTGAACTGCAGGAATTCTACTGGATTTGACTAATCCATCATCAACGGTACTAATCTCACTAATTAAGTTACACTAATCCATTCTAAGGTTAATCTAACCATCCTATTTTATCACTAATCCATACTTAGGCTAATCTAAACAACCCTTAAGCATAATTAACCGACTAATAAGGAATTAGTGAGCAAAACTCACTTGATTAATGAGCGGGTCGGATCAAATCGACGGGAACATCGCGGGGGACGTTTCTTCTCAAAGTGGGCCTACATTTTGAGGCTTGGAACACCCTCAAATCGGGCCTACAAGCTTGCTGGAAACCAACCAAGAAAGCTTCTGTTCTTGGCTGCAAAATAGAAGGAGCAAGGCTGAAATGGGCGGCAAGGCTCAGGGAAGGGCAGCGGGGTGGTTTCGGTCTAAACGGGAACTTAACGGACCTCCGGCAGGCTTCCACAGTCCCTCACGGCTGTTGGACAGCAAGCTGGGTGGCGTGAGGGAGGCAGACGTGTGCGGGCACTCGGCCATGGCAGCTGCGTGTGAGGCGAATGATGGCGTTAGGTGGCGGTCTAGGCGGTCCGGCAACTTGCTGCTGGTAAAAAATGGAGAGGGTTTTGGCCGGCCAAGGGGCGAGAGGGAGAGGATAAGAGGCAAGAGGGAAGAGATGAGAGAGAGAGAGAGAGAGAGGAAGGGATAAGGGGAAGGTGGGACACCATGGCCAATTCTTCCACAACTTATTCTCCAAGGCTCCTCCTTGGCCAAGCATCCTTCCTTGGCTCATAATGAGCCACCCATGCTCTCTTTGTAACATCATAATGGTCCAAAATGGATAGGGGAAGTGGGGCATACGAATATGTTACAAATCTCTCTCCAATTGGACTTAGTTTCCTCTTCAATTCAATCCCGTATGACTTCAATAATTTCAATCAACCCAACATTGGTCATCTCAGCATTTTTCCTCACCCATATATCCATCATGCTTCCCAAATTTGCAATCAAAATGATCCCTTGCTTTTTTTCTCAATAAAAACGGTCCTACGACGATTTTTTCTCAAAAAGTCTCGAGTTTCAGAAAAATCTTCTGAGACTAAGTCGATGTTCCTAGATTTTATTGTGACATGATAGAATCTTCACTTTCTGAAATCGGACTCAATTTCGCGATTAATTTCTAATCGGCGCGTTTTTAGCGTGACCTAGACTACCGGGTAGTTTTTATAAATTTTTCGTGCAAATGACCTGTGGTCAATTTTCTTTGAGCCACAATGAACCCACTCAACTCATTGGCGACTCTCGGTTGTCATGAAAATCTCAATGATTCAAATACGGGCATAGGGTACCAAAACGATAGAAAAATCAAACTAGTGCTGATCGATGAGAATTTTGCAATTTAGTGGGATCACCCACGTCTAACCACTCATCTTAGTTGAACCGACCTATCTCTGATCTCTAATCAATTTACGTCTATGCCGTAACGATCTCGGCAGATGAACACGGTCGAGTAGCCGATTCTTGGTCGAATCCTCAAGTTTATTTGTCTTAAAATCCTTAATGGCTTCCCTAGATAGTCTAGTTATCTCAAAAGTGATCAGCTCTAAGAATAACCCTATAGGACGCATCGATGAAATGCCTGATTTATTGAATTGAAAGCAAAGTTGAATATTTAGGATGTCACAACTCTACCATTCTTATAAAAATTTTGTTCTCGAAATTTAAACCTTTACCAATCCTTAAACAAAAAGGTGGGAGTATCGCCATCTCATCGAGTCTCACTTTCCCCGGTTACTTCTTTAGTCTTGTGGTGTTGTTAGACCACTTTGACCAGGGGGACTATCTTGGTTCACCGAATCTGATCTTTCTGATTCATGATCTGAACCGGGCTTTTCATGTATGATACTTGGTCGTCCACGTCTAGTTCTTCAAGATTTAGTGCGTGGGTCGGGTCAGGCTCATTCGTCCTTAACCTCGACATGTGAAAGACGTGATGCACTTATGCTTACTTCGGCGGTAATGCAAGACAATACGTTAGGATCTCGATTCTTTGTCTAGAATCTCAAAGGGACCTACGTATCTCGGTTTCAGTTTTCCCTCCTTGCTGAAGCGCAAGGCATCCCTCATTGGTTACACCTTCAAAAAGATGCAATCACCAAATTTGGAACTCTGAGGGCCTTCAATGCCCAACGATACAACCTTTCTGACTGCTCTGAGTGGTCCATAATCTGATTCTGATCACGACAACTACACTCACTAAGTGTTGAACTGACTCTGGGCCGGTGATCTTTCTTCTCCTATTTTTCCTTCCTACAACTGAGGTTCTACATACTATGCTATGCAGTGCTTTAGAAGGAACCATCTGACTGTTCTGCTGAAACTGGAAATTCTCAATTCTAAATCTGATATAGATCTGCCACTGGTACTTCACAAAGACGAACTATTTGACTCACGTACACTTCTTCGTGTCTGTTCAAATCAAGATCCCTTCATACAGTAATGAAGTGAGTCGGCTTCATCCATCTGTTGATCACTATCCCAAATGGAAACATTACCTCTCTGATTCTTTTGACAAGCTCATCACAAGGTCCATCATGATATACTTCTATTCCCACTCAAGACTCTCGAGTGATTGTAAAAGTCCTCCCAGCTTGTATTACTAAACTTCCACTTATTTAGCACATCTAACAATTACAACTTCTTCGGCGATATCTACCTTTCTATCGGTTCACCAATTGAGCTGATACCGATTTTGACCTACCTTGTACCGTCTGGTCGAAAACTGTATTTACTACAGTGAAGTTTTGACAAGGTCTCTTACTTGAGTGCTACATCACCAGGTACACCCATTCACTCTCGGAACTTCAATGTTCCGCCTTCAAAAATCTAAAAGTCAGCTTTTCTTTTATCGGTATCCTTTTACAGGATCTTTTGAACATCCCGGTCTGTAAACTGAAGCATCTGATTTTAACATAAATATCCGGTTCAATTTTGAGGGCGGTCATAAAACTCAAAATGTGGCTTACCTCAAATTTGAAAACCGAATTTCAAACCCTTTTCAAGTAAGGTCTATACCTTAACCAGCCTATGCACAATCAAAACTCTCGACTCAATGCCTTAGTGACTTCTTTCGTTCTTCTAGGATGATACCAAATATCACCATCCTAGTCCTTCCAAGGTTCTGATTTACGATACCGTTTCATATTCAACTCTTTCTGAGAGAATAAACACTTGAGACTTTAATAGTCGACAAAGATCTAGAATTTTTCTTCATACCAATGATGTCTCTCATGCATCGGGTAGTTCAACTCTTGGGGTCTCAATTGACGAGACGCGTATGCAACAATCCTACCATGTTGCATCAGCACGCAATATAGTCTCCTAAACGACGCATCACTATAGATCTCGTGTCCTCCAGGACTAGATGGAATTGTCGGTATAGGTGCGGTAGTTAGCTTCTACTTAAGCTCTTGGAAACTATGCTCACACTTGTCTGTCCACACGAACTTTTCTCCTTTCTTTATGGGGAAAAGTACACTATTGGTTCCATAAGTTGTGTATGACGCTCACTTTGGTGCCAAAAGTTTCAATTGGATCACTTAAGTGCCAAATCGAAGGAAAAACGATCACTTTGGTGCCACCGGCGAGAGATTCCGGCCAAAATGATGACGTGGCTTTTATATTTAAAAAAAAAAAAATTGACATGGCTTGAGAAACGACGTTGTTTTCCATCCTCCTTAAGAAAACGACGTCGTTTTGTCGTCCTAAGTGGATGGTCTCACAAAAGTGATGCCGCACAACTCATTTTGGGATTTTATTTATTTATTTGGAGATTGAAATTAGGGTTCCGATCCTCGTCGGCCACCAACCTAGCTCACTCGGCTGCCCTCGCTCGGCCGCCGTCACTTGGTGACGTGAGGTTCGCACTTGAGCGAGATCATGGCCTTCGACTTGGACACCGAATGGCCAAGTCGGGGTTGGGGTCGGGGTTGGAGCCGCGGCCGCCGAGTGTGGGGGTCGTCAAGGACGGCGACTGGCCCATCACCGGTGGAGGCAGAGGTGAGGGATGTGGGCGGTTGAAGAGGGAGGAGGAGGGAAAACCATTGACGCCATCGATAGTGCGGACGCCGGGATTGTTCGGGGTGGGGGAGCAGAAGACGTTGGAGTAGCTATAGACGTTGGGGCTGACCTAGTTAGCGGTGAAGTTGTTGGGGTCGGAGAGGATGGCTTGCTTCAGGGCTTGGAGGGTGACGTAGGCATTGCGGAGGCGCGGGTTCTCAAAGGAGGCGGAGGGGTTGACGGCGACTTGCTCGCTGCGGTCGCCGAACTCGTTGAGGTAGTGGAGGAGGTGGTGGTGCTTGGCGGCGCCATGGGCGGTGGTGGAAAGGACGACAAGGTAGGAGAAGATGACGAAGAGGGCGGCGGTGGCCGAGATTATTCGGTAGATTTAAGGTTTAGGGTTTTGAATTGGGGGAGAGACACCAAACGACGTTGTTTTTGTGATTTACATGCTGACTGTACTCTCCGGCGAGCCACATCAGTGTAAAAAATTAATAAAAAGTGCCACGTCGGATTTCTGGTCAATCTGATTGGAGTTGGCACCAAAATGATCATTTTTTAAACTTTTTGGCACTTAAGTGATCCGACGGAAACTTTTGGCACCAAAGTGAGCGCTGTACACAACTTATGGCACTGATAGTGTACTTCTCCCTTCTTCATGAGTTGGGTCAATGGCGACACTGAAGTTAAAAATCCTTCACACATCCTTTGTAGTAATCTGTCAAATTCACACAACTTCTGATCTCTGATATTGTTGTCGGTCTTGGTTGGAGTTCTTGAAATCTTGTGACCATTCTCAAATGATTAGCACCTTCGAATATCATTGATAGACAAATCTCTAGATATTCCTTGACCATTCTCAAAATGACTCTTGTGCTCCTTAGCACATTACCATAAGATCCTTGAGCCAACTCTTTTCATAATACGTCATAGTTATACATAAGCAACTAGTCACAGTGATTCCCAAATCTTGTGACCAAAATTCCACTACGCTACTTTGATAAAATCAGCCCAAAACGTTCTTCCTCTGAGCGGTGCATGGTCAGTTCGTTCTTGTCCCTTTCACTATCCTAGTGGTGTTCTATCTTTGGTGCTTTCCTTCTGTCTTGTCCTTTGGTGATGGCGTACACTCTTCCCTGCTCTGGAGGTCTGTTTAGTCCATCATGTGGTGCGTTCTGCGGCACGAAACCTCTGATCTGACCCATCTGTGGCTGCGGCAGTAATTGCGGTTGTCCTTTCAGTCTTCTGGGACAGTTCTTGGCTATGTGACCTAGCTGGCCACACTCAAAGCAAGTGCCTGGCCTTGAATTACATGGGACTAATCCGTGTCGCCTTCCACACAAGTGACACACGCCATTCTGGATAAGTCCTGCTTTTTCAATTCCACCATTCCAATTGGGTGGGATCTGGAATCTACCTTCAGTCATGGGCTTCTTTTCCTAATGGACCCCTTCTCTGTGAAAGCTAAATCTCGATCCAAATGGGGCAACTTGCTCACTCAAGCTCCTTTCGAGCAATTATGCTCGGCGATAGATCTCTTGATAATCAACCAGATTGAACGGTACTAGCGGCTGTCTCAATTCTTGTTGAAGGCCACTCTTAAACCTTCGAGCCTTCTCTTCAGGGTTTTCAATAAGCCTTGAAGCATACTAGGAAAGCTCCATAAATTTGACCCCATATTGGTCAACAGTCATTGTCCCCTGACGAAGACATAGAAATTCCTCTATTTTCTGCTCCCGGAGGAATGCATCCCATAATGGAACCACTCATTCTGGAAACACTGTCTCTCTGGTGGCTGTCCACCAGGTATTGGCATTGCCCTATAATTGATACATTGCCAAGGTTACCTTCTCTACCTCTGTGAACATCAAGAGTGCAAAGGCCTTATCCAGATCTTGTATCCACAATGAGGTGGCCTCAAGGTCTCCAGTACCTGTGAACCTTGGTAGGTTCAGTTTTAGAAAATGCTCCACTAGCTTTTGATCGGTCTATCTCTGCCTAAGTCTATGTTACCAGCTAGAACATCGGCAGGTGCAGCGACAGGTGCAACAACAGGTGCGGTAGTAGCTGCGGCAGTGGTGGCGGCTTCAACATCGGCGGTAAAAGAAGCAGCTTGATTCTAGGCCTGCTAACCCATCATCTCTCGCATGGCATCCAGGGCTTGTGTGATTCCAATTGATCCTGGATCACCAGGGGCTACAACCCCAGCACCAACAAGAGGTGGTGCTTCACCACTAGCGCTAGCCTATGTTGGCGCTTTACTGTGGCCTCCTCGAGTACCGACCCTAGTTGGCGTCCTAACCTAAGCTGTAGGCCTAACTATTTGCTTACTCGGAGTTCTCTGCTCTTACTCACTCATGGTTCAGCCTTTATATTGAAACTTATCTTCCAAATCCACACTGGATTAGAAGATGAACGATACACACACGGCAAATAATTTTACCAATCAACTACAACTGACATGCACCAGTCATGAATTTAAAGGCCTTCCTACTTACTATCCCATATCCATCGCACCTTATCACTCCAATTTCTAAACCATTTAAAGGAGATGTCACGCCCTGATCCTCGAGCGCGTGCCATCCTTGCTTGGTCGATATAATTGCGATGTCCCAAGACATATCGCTGACCCATTCATTTTAATACGCATGCAGAAGCATATAAATAATCCCCAGACAATAAACCAATGTGATAGGAAAGTAGGACCAATTTTTCACAAAATACATTTTCATAAACACACAGGTCTATGCACAAAGGTTTACAAAAGAAATCGGCTCCCTACAAAAGAGAATTGTCCTACAACTAGCTAGTCGGACATGGTCACCGATTCTTCGGGCTTCACCTCACGAACTCTAGCTCCTGGTCCTTTACCAACACCATCTACGGACTTGAAAATGGTTATTCAATAACCAGTGAGACAATGTCTCAGCGAGTTCTACTCCCTAAGACCCGATTAAGAAGAAAATATGCCTTAGGGGCTGCCTAAGCACAACCACAAGTCAGAGGGCTTACCTTGGCCTTAGTTCCTTCCTGTAAGTCAGTTCAAATAGCAGACACTAACAATCACATCGTTCAATTAAACAGATTGAACCATTGATCAATCGACTCAGTCGATTACATGTCATCGAGACCATCACCTAGTTATTTTGATTATTTATTCTCAACTCTTAGCCACAGCCTAACAGGCACATCATAAATTAAGTGGTGATCATAGCCCCACTGGCAACTTTTCTAGGTTTAATGGTGATCACGGCCCCACCGAGCAAATTTTCTAGACTTAGTGGTATCACGGCCACACTCGACAATTCTTAGGTTTGATGGTATCACGACCCCAGTCGGCAATTCTTAAACTTGGTGAGCTTTAGTGGTATCACGCCTCACTCGGCAAATGTTAGATTTATTCCCACATTAATCAATTTTTGGGATAAATTCTCATAATCACCAATACTCTCAATTCTCACAACTCGGTACTCAAATAATTAAACAGAGAGCACCACTGAAATCAGCAGGAATTACCGGTCATCGGCCATCCCGATTGAATTTCCGGAAAATAAATAAATAAACAATCAATTACGAAAAATATTAAATAAATGCAATAAATCCAACTTAGGCCCGTTATAGCCAAATTGGAAGCCGCAGTGAGTTCGGAAAATTACCGAACTACTCTAGATAAATTCTAGAACTTGTCACAAACCAACCATATATCAGAGGTGCAATTTCCAGCAACCAAAGCCTCAAGAATCATCACAAACTCATAACCGGCTCTAACCGGCAGAATATGTCCACTCGCACATCTCCAAATTTAAATCCAGAAACCTAATCGAATGAGTTCGGAAAATTCCCAAATTTGAATATGTTGTAACAGACACATAAAAGAACATTTTCCATGAGAGACCTTAACCCAAATACTTCTAGATTCGGCCCAGTAAATCGCTCAATCCAGTACAAAACTATGTCCGTTTTCTAGAAAGTCTATTTTCCGAAATCAGTTTGGTTCGAGATCTAAAAAATGTCCATTTGATCTAAAATTTGAGTATGTTAAACTAGAAGATATGAAAAACAATTTTTGTGAAGAAACCATTTTGAAATTTGAACCCCAAGACTTGATAAGAACCCCTAGAATCCTGAAATGTCACCAATTCCAGCAAAAACAGAGGCTCTGTTTGAAAATAACGGAGCCAATATCTCCTTATTTTAGATCCCTAAAAATCTTGAGAAAAATATATGTTGTAGCTTAGGATGTCTAAAACGTTCCTCAGGAAGACATCAATCTCAAATTCGTAACCCATTTCGATCCACAAAAATGGCAAACGACGAGGGTCCATAGATCTGAACTGCAGGAATTCTACTGGATTTGACTAATCCATCATCAATGATACTAATCTCACTAATTAAGTTACACTAATCCATTCTAAGGCTAATCTAACCATCCTAGTTTATCACTAATCCATATTTAGGCTAATCTAAACAACCCTTAAGCATAATTAACCGGCTAATAAGGGATTAGTGAGCAAAACTTACTTGATTAACGAGCGGGTTAGATCAAACCGACGGAAATGTCGCAGCGGACGTTTCTTCTCAAAGCGGGCCTAGGTTTTGAGGCCTAGAATATCCTCAAATCGGGCCTACAAGCCTGCTGGAAACCCACCAAGAAAGCTTCTGTTCTTAGCTGCAAAATAGAAGAAGCAAGGTTGAAATGTGGGGCAAGGCTCGGGGATGGATAGCGGGGGTGGTTTCAGTCCAAACAGGAACTCGATGGACCTTCGACGGGCTTCCACAGTCCCTTCACGGCTGATGGACAGCAAGCTGGATGGCATGAGGGAGGCAGACGTGCGTGGGCAGCGGCTCGGGCACCTAGCGGCGGCTGCGTGTGAGGCGAATGGCAGCATGAGGTGGCGGTCCAGG